>BHFT01021182.1:0-48238 GCA_004320025.1 Laticauda laticaudata
TGCTGGAGGGTGCCACATCAACACCATCAAGCAAAAGTGGTGCAGAGAAGTGGTGCAGGGCCATCCATCGGAAGAATACGTGGAGGAGTTCCTCCATGTCACCACACTACTGAAGAGACGCTGGAGGAAAGTTGGTAAAGAACAGTGGTAATCAGAGGTGGAACTTTCCCCACAAAGCCATTGGAGCCATAGATGGTAAAGGATCCACATGGCCTGAACAGCTCTCCCACCAATTTCAGGGTCCTCTTTTACAACTACAACGGCTTCCTACAGTATCATCTCTTGCCATGGTTGATACTGACTACAAGTTTGCATGGCACAATCAATGCATTCAGCAGCGGGTCAGCTTCAGATAGCCATGTATATCAATGCCAGTGACCCTCAAGGATGGCTGGAATACGGCAACTCATCATGGGTTTTCAGATCCAGACCCCTAACCAATGACACAACATAGATGTGCCCCGTACTTCATCGTGGTGATGAAAGCTTCTCCTCAGAACTACCTCATGAGCCTACACTCAGAAGATCTCACCCATGAAGAGAGGATCTTCAACTACAAGGGCTTCTAGGGCAAGACGGGTTGTTAGGAGAACGCTTGGTACATCATCATCCTGTGCCAATCAGGTTCCAGTTATTTCTCACGAGATTGCAGAGGCATCTCCTCCATGACTGGTTGCAGGTAGCACTGTGGAAGCTTGCTGCATCCTGCACAAATCTCATGCGCACCACTACCCAGTGTTGCAGAACAGGCTTGTGGGACGCATAACAAGGAATGGGGACAGTGGAGCGGTGATAGTAGGGAGGGTAGGACGAGTAACTGCGTAGACCACGTGGATGATACAAGGGTGCTCCGGCAGACGAGTGGCTGAGCTTCAGCATGAAGGGAAGAAGCAGCGCAACCTCCTGAAAAGCACGAGGCAACTGCCCCAGCTGGAGACGTGGAGGTGGCAAGACAGTATGATAGTATGGTTAATCGGATTGCTTCTTGAGCCTGTCTTCATAAGCACGTGATGAGATGTTCCATGTATGTGAGCTGCTCCTACCAATAATTAGGGGCATTAATTAAAGAGCTTTGTTATTTTGAAATGAGTTGATCAATGAATAAATTGTTATTGGATTAAAAAGGCCATACTGTGAGAACAAGTGGAGGGGGACCATATAGTCCCACTATATGGTCATGCACTGGATGGTTTATCTATCTCCACAACTATCTTTCCCGATCCCACAACTATCCTTACCATTCCCATCAGCTATCTCTTCCCATTCCGACAAATTATTCCTTACCTATCTCACAGCTATCTTACCCCATCCCACAATCTATCCTAACCTAATCCACAGCTATCCTTATCCATTCCCACAAGCTATCGCTTACCTATCCCAACAGCTACTTCCCATACCCACAACAGCGTTCGACTATCCTAACCTATCCCACAGCTATCACACTTACCCCTCCCACAAACTATCCTTAACTCTGCCCACCAGCTATCCTTACCCATGCCACATTATCCAACCTATCCCACCAGCATCCTTACCATCCCACAATCCATCAAAGGCGACCATTTTCTAACAGTTTCACCACACACTTTATTTAGGGAATATAAATCGAACTCAAACATGTGTTCCGAATGCAAAGATACACCTTATAATAACTTTCTTAAATAAACTGTATTGACGTTATTAAAAAAAGCCCAAAATGAAACCAAGTTAAAAGTGTCTTAAAGCAAAATAAATGAACAGTAACAACTCAGTTTCTGGCACTAATTCTCACGTCACTCTGAGGCATGTCCATGTCTCAGCTGCAACGGCGGGCAGGGACTGTGGATGGTGCTGTGGCTGGAGTGTGGTCCTGAGGCGCCATTGGGGCTTGACCCGGAAGATGTACAAATCCAGAATTGGTGGTGTTCAGGAAGCTCTCAGAGAGACTGACTCAGTCCCTGAGTTGAGCGAGGCGCCTTCATTCAAGTACCATGGGATGAGGCCAATGAACGATGTTAGGGTTCTAGGCTGGCAGATGAGACACAGATGCTGTTACGGGCTGTGAATGGAGAGGGCTAGGTCATGTTTCTGCAGCTGGGTGAGGTTAGGCATCTGTGGCATACGATGAATCCTGGCCTTGCGATCTGGGACGGTGCCTCTATCATGTGGGACAAGTCCTGTATTCTCGCTGAAGCCTTGGTAGCAGTGAGGGGCTGTGAAAGCCGTTGATCAAGGGCTGTGACATGCTGGCTGGTGAGAAGCAGACCTGAAGCTGGTAGGAGTAAGCTTCAGCGGGCCTTGAGGTTGTGCAGAAGCTGCTAGTGATTCTTTGCGTCTCATCAGCTCGCGTACTCTGGGCCTCGGCAGGTCCATGGGGTCTTGGCTTCCTACGGTGAATGAAGGCTTTTGGCTTTTAGATGTCATGTCACTGGGACAGCTGAGAGAGAAGATCTGTGCTCGGTTTATTGTAGTCCCCTGATCTCCAGCAGGTCCATGGGCTCGGCGCTCCAGTCTGCTCTGCCTCTATTGCCTGCTTCTCTGTCGAGTGGAGCGGGATGGGGGTGTGGTCTCTAGTGTGCTGCCGCCCATTTGTGACCAGGTGACCTCCACAACTCCTCTGCATGGGAGTGCAGCTGTCGAGGGGTCTCTCGCATGGGGCTCCTCCGAAGCAACCTGCCTGGAACATGGCAGCTGTCTCCTGGATGAAAGAGGACTAGCTGTCCTGTGGATGTCTGAGGGAGAGGGTTGTCAGAGGGCTGCTCCTCGATGGCGGACCTCACCCTCCATGAAGCTGCACTTGGCCATGACGTAACGTCTCGCCCGCTCATGAGCTTGACAGCGGCCGTGCCCAGATTTCTCAGGTAGTAACTTGCCAATATTCCAGGCTGCATGTGCTTTCCACTACCCAATGAAGTAGGTCTAAGTGTAGCCCAGGCTCTCTTGCCTTGTCTCTCAAGATGCCTGTTTTTTCTTGTTCAGCGATCTACAGATCTGTGCCTTTCTCCACAGGGTACTCCGTTCTCCTCAGCCATTCTAGCACCTCCTCCTCCATGCTCCTCTTGCGAAAGGGTGTACTGTTTTCCTCTCTCCCTTCTCCTTCTCGTCCTTTCGTTCCTCCTCTATGCAGGGGCTTTGAGCAGCAGGCCTTCAGGGCTTGAGCAGCAGGCTTTAGTGTGGGCCTTGGGGCTGGTCCGCCACAGCAGCCAGCACCACCACCACCATAGCAGCAGCCGCAGCAGGAAAGCACCCAGCAGCACACAGCAGCGCACCAAACAGGAAGGAAGGCACCAGCAAAGCACAAAAGCACAGCAGCCCACCAGCAGCAGAAAGCACCAGCAGACACAGCAGGAAGAAAGCACCAGCAGCACACCACCACCACGCACAGCAGCAGAAGCACACAGCAAGGCTTCAGATCAATGCCAGGGGGTGGAATGGAGGTCCTTCTTGCCAGGGCTGCAGAGGTAGGCACAGGCTTTCTGCTTCTTCCTGACTGATGAACATGGTGTTAATTCGAAAATAGTGTCTGTGCAGCACGTCTTTCCTCTTGAATTTGCTGCACTGCTTGTCGAGCTGCATCCTTTTATATCCGTCGGAGCTGACGCATATCCCATACTCTCCGCCATGCGCAGTGCACGCCTTTGCAGTAGCAGACTATGCATCCTATAGGCGTCCGTGATGCATCGCGTCATCGCTATGCATCCGCTCCTTCCACTATTGCCTCCGCTTCGCATTCTCCCCGGGCCCTTGGGATGTGTCATCCGCTTCCATCTGCTTCCATCCGCTAGGCTTCCTACGAACATCCACTTAACATCCTCACTACGTACTACCTCCGCCTGTTCCTTTCTGTTCTTTTCCGTTCTGTTTATGCAAATTTGGGGCACTTTTTGGAGCGGATAATGGATGGAGCCACCCCCGAAATTTTGCTCATCCGCTGTGTCCTTTTTGCATACGTTTTGCATCTGTTGGCCAGTGGGACCTAGCCTTTACATTACCTCTTTGAGTTGTTCTATGCTCTGCCTGGTGTCAGCTTTGATCGTGTCCAGTCATCGTGTTCTTTGGCAGCCTGTTTTCCTTTTACTGCTAACTCTTTCAAATGTCATAACTGCTTTTTCCTGTGAATTCCTCCACATCACATGGCCAAAATAAGTTAAGACCCAGTTTTGTGATTTTTGCCTTCCAGTGAGATGTCTGCAGGAGTGGGATTCTACTGGTTCGGCCCAATTCAGCTGAGCCAGTAGCTCCAAAAATCATCTGGGAGAAAACTGGTTCACTCCAACAATCAGCTGCTGAGCCCAACCACCTGTCCCAGCTCCATACTGACCTTTATTTCCTGCTTTTGATGCTTAGCTGCATTGCACAGCACAGAAGATTGCCACACATCAGCTGTTGAAGAGACAGGGAGAGTGCAGGAGAAGTTCAGTAGAAAAGTCTCTGTGTGCACGCAAAGTGCACCTGCATGTGTAAAGCATGCCCACCAAGCCACGCCCACCAAACCAGTGGTGAACCAATTTGAATCCCACCACTGTATGAGCACCAGAACTTGCTTGTGGGTCACCTTTGCTGTCCTCCCTGATGAAATATTATGAACTGCCTCTTTCAAGGAACAGAGTCTTAAACCATATTTTCTCACAAGATAACCATGGAATGAGAATCCTACTTTCCTACAAAGGTTCAAAGATTGGTTGCTTTTTAAAAAGACCATGTCAGGATTGAACCATTTTGCTTCTTTCAAGCCTTAATGTTTTTTAACTTGCCAATAAACTGGTGAAAGGGAAGGGGAAAATAGAAACTTGAGAATGTGTGTGTGGATCGTGACAGGTTGTCATCCATCAAGGTCACCACTACAGTTGCTTGAGAAAGAGACAGACTGTTTCCATAATGAAAGGAGGTCTCATAATTGGACAATGTGATCACTCAAAGGTGGGGAGAAGAGGAAGCTATTGGCAAGCATTTGTGCGGCAAAACCAGAGCTGGTTTTGTTTCTTCAGCACCAAAATGGTGTCGCCAATAAAGTTTTACTTTTGGGAATTCAAAGCTCCCGAGAATGTTTCCTTTCTTTGGGTTTGCTAGTTGGACAGTTGACAGTCCATTTGAATGGAAAGAGTGGTCATCATCTGCCACAGTATCTGTATCAAAGGCATACAAATCCGACTTCTCCTTCACAAGATCTTGTGCAAAATCTTGTAGCTCGGAGGGAATTGAATGGATTATTGTTTCCGTTGCAAAGTTGATGCTGGTGATAGCAGTTGATTTGCTAGAAGTGACTCAGTGATATCCTTTGAGGAGAGCTAAAAATGAGACCCTTCTTGATCCTTCAAAAAGCTAAGCTTCCTTGAGAAGCACTATTTTTTTTTGCTTCCTGCTGAGGTGAGAAGGTCACTTCCTGCTGGACTGGAAGTGTCCCGCAACTGGCATGGAACCAAGAAAGCATCCAAGTGAATACCATGTGGGAGCCTTACAGTTAATCCTTCATCTTGATTGCCTATTAAATATCTTTATTATTAGTAGCCCTATCTTTGGATCTAAATCTGGCAGCACAAACATCACCGAAACCTTGAAAGAAGACATGGAGCTTGAGTCAAAAGTTTCCCCCCACACATACAATTTTTTTTTTCCTGAGCGCATGAATTTGGCAAGGAAAGACTAGTGTGTTTTTCATTAAGGAGTTGAGCTCGACTATATGACAGCTGTTCTTGATTTGAGGCTTTAAAAAGTTGCAGGTTACTCGCTGTCTATATTTTGTTTTATAGTCTTTAGTCTTCCATAAGAGCTCCTACAACCCTCCCCCCATTTCTCCTTTCTGGATAGGATTTAAGAGACTGTGGAATTAAGTGTTGGGAGACTGATGGCTTAGGGAATCTGTGGTAAGAATAAACACATGTGAAAAGAGAAAGATGTAATATTTTGCTGAATGAACACATCAAGGGAGAATTAGATGAGTATGGGTTGCTGAGTTGTCAAGTTCCATTAGTGGAAGGATTAACAAGCTTGAAGGACAATGTTCAATCCTTATTAGATCATTGTTGTCCTGGGGTAAAATGTGCATAAATAGTGATATTGACTTTTTGAATAATAACAAGAGATGCTTCTGAATATATCTTTCCATCCTATTTTGATGTTTTAAATGAGGAATGGGTTATTTTTATATACAGTGGAATCTCGGGTCGTGAATGCTTCTGTCCACAACCAAATCGGGTGATGACCAGAATTTTTGGAAAACCTTTGCTTCTGGTCACGAACACATTTTTGGGTGGTGACTAAACAAAGGCATGTCAATTTTCCCTGCTGTGCCGATTTCTCCTTCATTACCATTTTTTTGGTCCGCCCATGCGCAGTCAGTTGTGCTTCCAGTCTTGACCAAATTGGGTTGCGACCGAAGTCCTGGAACAGATTATGGTTGCAACCTGAGGTTCCGCTGTATATATTTTGGGGTTTCTGAAAGTTTAGAAAATAGGTTACTTTCAACGAGGCTTATATCTTTTTAAACCTATAAAGGTAAATAGTTCCCCTGTCCAGTTGTGTCCAACTCTAGGGACAATGCTCATCTCTGTTTCTGAGCCAAGGGAGCCAATATTGTCTGAAGACACTTCTGTGGTCATGTGGCCAGCATGACTATATGCCAAGACTCATGGAATGCTGTTACCTTCTCATTGAAGTGGTACCTATTTATCTATTCGCATTTGCATGCTTTAGAACTGCTAGGTGGGCAGGAGCTAAGGCAAGTAATGGGAGTTCAGCCCATTGTGTAGCACTCACATCTTGAACCTGGGCTTTCAGCTGACCAGCTCACCATCTTTAACCCATATTTGCATCTATCTGGAATATATTGTTCCATTTGACAGAGAAAGATAAAAACAAAAGCTGCCTCTGGGTTTGTGTGTGCACATATTTTGTCTCAAAGGTTGATTGTCACATGATGTGGTATTGCTAAAAAGATGTCTAAAAGAATAAACTCAATATAACCAAAGCATCTCATGATTAGATACCTACAGTTGAGTCCTTCAGCTTGAAGTCTGTTCAGATGGAAATCAGTGAGAAATATGGCAACCAGATTACATTTTAGGAATGCTCTTCCACTCAGACCTAATATTATTATCATTTGATTGACTGCAATTTATTTCTGGATCCAGTAGAAAAGGAGACAAATCTTGGTCACCCTATGATTGGAAGAGAAGCAGTTGAAGCATAAGCCTGTTGGTCTTTTGGATCTCATGAGATCCCCAGATACACTGGATCCTTTCAATGAGATTTGGATGTGCCTAGTAACAATTTCTTGCAGCAACACCCAGATTTAGTCCTCCTTTACTAGGGATTGCAGATCTCCAGAACATTAAGGGCTACAAAGCACTAAACTTGAGAAAACGAGGTGAATTTGCAGAAAGCAAACTTATAAGAGATTCCTCCTTTGGAGAATTCTAAGATCCACATCAGTCTTAGAGGAGGTCACATCACTTAAGGAACAAATTCATAGTTGACAAGGGAAAAGGTCCTGAAGTCACCACTAAGGATGGAGAGAGGTGGGTAGAATATCTGCAGTTGGAATAAAAACAATCCCTGCAAGGAACCCAAAGATTTAGATAATCTATACATATGGACCAAGAATTATCATGCTGTATGATAATTCTTGGTCCATATGTATAGATTATTCATATACAGTAAACATATAACTTTTTTTTAAAGCAAGACACCTTTGGTTTTCAATCTTTTGGGGAAACTGTATTTTATATCTGCTCAGTATCTATCTTTCCTACCAATGCTTGCAGCATTAATATATTTGCAATTTTGCAGTAAATCAGAAAATTCTTCCTACATTTCAGTAAATCACAGAACTAACCTTCATGAGACATGTGCACAAAATTTAATTGACTTGACTTTTTTTCTAGGTTACATTCTTGGAAACAGAAGCTAAAATACCAGAATGACAGAACTGGAAGGGACCTTGGAGATCCAAGCTTCCTAACTTTTGATTAGCTCTAGTAAGAGACTCTATACTGTTTTGGAAAAATGGCTATCCAATTTCTTCTTAAAAACTTCCAGGGATGGAGCACCCACAACTTCTGGAAGCACTGATTAATTGTTCTAACCATCAGGAAATTCCTCCTTAGTTGCTTCTCTCTTTGATGAGTTTCCATCCATTGCTTCTTGTTTTGTCCTCAGGTGCTTTTGAGAATAGGTTGGCTCCCTCTTCTTTGTGGCAGCCCCTGAGATACACTGCTATCATGTCACTCCTAGTCAGTAGTGGGATTCAATTTATTTACTACTGGTTCTATGGGCGTAGCTTGGTGGACATGGCAGGGGAAGGTTACTGCAAAATCCCCCATCCCTCCCCACCCCACTAACCTGCTTTCCAGCTCTGTTCTCCTCTTCAGGGCAACAAAAGAAGACCCAACCAATCAGCTGGGACTCAGAAGACAGAGAAGAGATGGGGGCAGGGCCAGTCACAGGTGGTATTTGCCAGTTCTCCAAACTACTCAAAATTTCTGCTACCAGTTCTCTAGAACTGGTCAGAACCTGCTGAATGACCACCTCTGCCCCTAGTCCTTCTTTTCATTAAACTAGACATACCCAATTCCTGCAACCATTCTTCATATGTTTTGGCTTCCAGCCACATAATCATCCTTGTTGCTTTTCTCTGCAACAAATAGACAGTGACCAAGTGATAAATTTGCATGTTCCTTAGCTAAATGTTTAATCTTCTAGGACTTCACTAGTTGGTTTGAAGCAAGCAGTTCTCCCTTAGCCTTGGTTCCTCCATTTCCAGTCAGAAAGGTAATAATATTGAATTGATAGATCAATCAAAACTAATACACAAAAAAATAAAATGAGTATATTGAAGTCATTCCATTCCATGGTTAACTTCCTTTGTTTAGGATATACAGACAGCCCTTGACTTACATTTGTTTAGCTAATGTTCCAAGTTACAACAGCACTGAAATAGTTACTTGTGACCATTTTTTCATACTTATGACCATTGAAACCTCCCCATGGTCAGATGATCAGAATTCAGATGCTTGATAACTGGTTCATATTTATGACAGTTGCAGTGTCCCAAGTCATGTTTTTGTGACCTTCTCACCAACAAAGTCAATTGGGAAGCCAAGTCCTCTTAACCACCATGTTACTAACTGAACAACTGCAACAATTCACTTAATAAGTGTGTCAAGAAAAGTCATAAAACGGAGCAAAACTCTTTTAACAAATGTCTTACTTAACCACATAAATTTCAGGCTCAACTGTGATCATAAGTGGAGGACTACAGACAATATCAGATGACCAAGGCACAATATTACATAAAATATTGCAAAAAGTAAACTGATAGGAAGATAACTAAACTTTAATTTCCCATTTTCCATGAACTATAAAGTGGGTGAATCATTGAGATCTGTTTCTAATATGATTCTTCAGTAGGGGAGAAGAAACCCAGCAGGAAATCGCTGTCATGCAGTAAATAATTCCAAAAGTAACCTATGAAATGATACAATCCTGTTTTGTAAAAGATAAGAGTTATATCGCTTCTTTTGGTTGTTGCTGTTGCAAATGATTAATTTGTGGAAGTGGGGAAGGAAAAGTCTGTTTCGTTAATGACATATTGTTTCTGCTAGGCAAGTAAAACTGTCAACATTCTTGTTCCATTAATGGGACAGAGTAGATTCAGAAACTCAAAAAGCTCAGATTGCCCAAGGAGCTGCTGATACAATTCTACAGAAGAATTACTGTCATTTGTACCTCTATAACTGTCTGGTTTGGCACAGCAACCAAATAGGACAACGGATAGTCAGGACTGCAGAAAAAACAATTGCAACCATCCTGCCTTCCATTGAGGACCTGTATACTGCATGAGCCAGAAAAAGTCCTGTGAAAATATCTACAGACCTCTCACATCCTGGACATAAACTGTTTCAACTTCTCCCCTCAAAATGGAGGCTATAGGGCATTGCACGCCAAAACAACTAGACACAAAGACAATTTTGACCCTGTGTCATCACTCTGCTATTCAACAGATTTTCACAATATTTTGGGTAGTGTCTAATGCCCTAGGACAGGGGTGTCAAACTCAATTTTAGGGCTGCATCAGGTCTGTGTCTGACCTCAGGAGGTCAGGGGGCATGGCTGGGATGGGCATGCCCAGCTCAACGTCAGTCATTGAGGCCCTGTTTTCAGCCTTGACGGCCTCCTGAAGCCCTCTGTGAGTGAAAACAGCTCCCCTCTCCCAGCTCTGTTTTCATTGGCAGAGGAATGCAGGAGGCCATCATGGCTGAAAACGGTGCCTGGGAGCCTTCCTGAGCTCCATTTTCACTGGCAGAGGCACTGTGGGATGGTTCTTCGATGTTTCTAGGGTGGCCTTGTGGGCCAGATCTACTGTAAGCACCCATTGGGCCAGATCTGACCTGCAGACCTGGAGTTTGATACCCCTGCCCTAAGATATCAAACCATGTAGTATGGCTGTGTTACTATCATCCTTCTCATCTTTCCTATTTCCTCTTCTTTTATATCTTGTGACTATCACTTTGTTTGTATCCTATGCTCCATGTTGATTGCTTTTATTCAGTATCTTATGATGATCACTGAGTGTTGTACCTTATGATTTCTGATGATTGTATTATGATTATGCTCATTTTTTATCACTTGTTGCTTGTGTGCATCCTGAGAGCTTATGCACCGCAGACACTTGGCCAATAAAGAATTCTATTTTGTAAAGAATTCTATTCTTGAGTTCAAGTGCATTTTATGGAGCAACAAAGCTACGTGGAAGTTAAATCCCAGATGGAAAAAAAAAAAATCAGAAAAGTCCTATATGAGAACAAAACTTACTTCTGCGCCTTAATGGCCCCTTGGTGTTCAGAAGCCAACCAGGAAAGCTTTTCATAGCATGAAAACCAACATTTTTATTTGCTCGTACCTGCACATCAAGCTGAGGTTAAATCTAGAGCTATAATATCCATTTGAAAAAGTGCCAATTCTCCATGTTAGAAAATGAGATCAAGCAAAGCACAGCAAGTAAATCAGAGCTAAGATGTCTTCAGAGACAGATGAACATGTCATCTTCAAGATCATACAGAATATGAGAGTCTGAATGCCAGCCAAAAGAGAATGGAGATTAAGAGCACTTCTATCACAGATCTCCCTGAAATGAAAATGGGTATTTTCCTTGCAGAAGGTGACAGGATTGATACTGCTGAGATGGAAAATCAAGTAGCATTTGTGTTTCCCTTCAAAAAAGTGACCTGGTCATTTGGTCTTTCCAGGAAGTGCCAGGAAAGAAGCCTGAGAATACTGCTAGTATTTTATTTGCATTTCATCTTTATTATTATTTTTACAAATAACTCAAGGTGGTGAACACATCCAACAAACCCTCCTCCTGGGTAGGATTCTACTGGTTTATCTGAACCAGTCCGAACCAGTAGAATCCCACTGGTTCGGACTGGTTTGGGCAAACTGGTAGTTCTGGTGATCATTTGGCTCCTGCCTGCCCCTGCCCCTTTCCTGTGCTTTATTTCTTTGTTTTTGTGTACAGCTGATTCATGCAGCAGAGCTGTTTGGCGTGCATCAGCTGTTTTACTCACCGGGCATGCAGCAGAAGGTAAGTATTATAGCTAAAAATGGTCTTTTCTAAATGTTGTGCACACACGCATGCTCACTGAACCAGTTGTTACATTGGTTGAATAGCACCACTGCCCTCCTCCCCTTATTTTCCCCAAAACAACAACTCTGTGACCCAAAGGTCTTTTTCAAAAGCCAATTGGACTTTCTTTGTTCTTTTTTTTTTAAGTTTTGCTTCTCATGCAAGAAGCTTCTCCAGTTCTGACTGAATGATGGGCAATGGAAGGATTTATATTCTTTGCAGACAGATGGTTGTTAGCACTCTAAGAGTCATTGAGGCCACTTGGGGGATTATCTGTGCCCTCAATTCCAAGAAGGCTTCACACCCAATTACACTCTGATTCAGGTGACTGTGAGGGTACAGATAAACCCCCAAGTGGCCTCAATGACTCTCAGAGAGCTAATGACTGACCGTCAGAGTGCTAATGCCCAGATGACTACAAAGATCCTATCGTTCCCCATCATTAAGTCAGAACTGAAGAAGCTTTCTTTAAATGTCTTCACGAAAACAAAAAAAGTCCAGTTGCCTTTTGAAAAGCAACATTTGGACATCTATGACCTGGATAACTGAGAATCTCCATAGAAAAGAACCCTGTGAGGTGAGCTAAGAGTGAGTGACTGGTCCAAAGTCATCTAGCCAGCTTTCATGGCTAAGGGAGGACTTGATCTCATGGTCTCCCATTTTATGCCTAGTGCCACCCTCTTGTCCAAAGTGGGCTAGTGTCAAGCTTCAGAAGCTATTTTTTCACCATTGCAACTATTAATTTCTTCTCAGCTTGCCAACAAACTATGGGGAGAGGGAAGGGGGAGATGGAATGTAGGTTCCAGACATCAAGATGCCAGCTGTGAGAACCAAGGCTGTTTCAGCAGGTGTTTATCAGAGTCAAAAAGACTTTTACATAACAATACCAGGAGACTCAATTGGACTATGTGACCTGATTTGATTGGGGGAGCAGAGAACCTGAACTTTGACTATATGCGTTTGCGTGAGAAATTGTCAAATCTGGTTTTGCCCTCATTGGTGCCGAAATGATGTACTCAATAAAATTTTGCATTAAGAGACTGGATCATCTTGCTGTGCTTACTTTGGTTGGGTTCATCAGTCAGAACTTTCACAGCTAATGTATTAGTATACTGGGCTTTCAAAAAGTTTTTAAAAGTTGAAAGAAAATTCTCGGCCATTCCCTTACATTTTAGAAAGGAAGTGCAACCCTTGTCCCACCTGATCACTTTTTCACATCCATTTCAAATTTTTTAAAAACTGATATATATATTTTTTCACTCCACCTAAACTATTAATAACGCACACTAGGAAGCTAGGCAGAGAGCAGCAATTGCAGCAAGTTTCTTAAACTTCTCAAAGAACCTGCTGCAAAAAAGAAGAAAGAAACGCAACAAAACAAAATAGTCAAAAAGGAAGAAAAGGAGTGGGGGAAGCCTCATTTCCCCACAGAAATCAGGCTTTCAAGAAGAAGGTGTGCAGAAACAAAAGCAGCAAGCAGGAAGGAATTAAGTCAACATTGCAGAAGCTGAATAGAAGTAAATTTCAAATGCATGAGGGTGTGTGTGGGGGGGAAGGTGTTGTGACGAAAGACAGGAGGGGAAAAAAGGATATCCAAGCAAATGTTAACTCTGCATTGAAAAGACAGCTTTGGATTGGTACAAGTGATCAATGGGGGAAAGGGGCAGAGGTGGAGGAGCACATGATTAGACAAATTCTTTCCTTTGGGTGGGATCCAGATCGGCAGTGAACAGCTGCGCCTGTAAAACAAAACTCCTGATTAATAAAGGAAGGAGAGCCAGGTGTAATTATCTCAGTCTTACGTTCTGAATGCACAAATTGGGCTAGTCAACATCTCTGGGAAATCATACGGCACATACACGGCAGAATAGGCTTCAGGTGTTGAGATGACACACGGGGTTTTTCTCCTATTCTCTGTGTGCACCGTTTGGAAAGGGTAGATCTGAAAGAACAGTCTTGGCAAGCCAACTTTTTTTTTCTTGTACATTTAAATTGGGAATAATATTGAAATTTGTGCCTTCTTGGTCCAGATATCAAAGCTAAGTTACTCCTAATGTTCATTTCCTCAAGAATTAGGACTCTGTAGCCCTTGGACTAGGATGGCAACCTGAACAGGAGAAGATCTCTGCTCATCATCATTCCTGTAGGATGGTGATGTCAAACTCAAGGCCCGTGGGCCAGATCAGGCCCGTGAGGTAGTTAGATCTGGCCCACAGGGCTGCCCTGGAAACCAGGAAGGACCTGCCTGCAGTGTTTCAGCCTGTCTATCTTTGTTCCTCCAGTGGATCAAGCCCTGGCTTCTGCCCTGATCCTGCGCCCCTTCTGATGGAACCCCTCTATCCCTCCCAGTCCTGCTCAATCCCCCACAGGGCCTGCCCCTGATGTGAGTGATGTTGAGCTGGCCATGTCCAACCTGGCCATGCCCACCTATTGGGCTATGATCCAGTAGTGGTATTCCACCAGTTCAGAGTGGTTCTGCCAATCTGGTAGTGTTGATGAGCAGCGGAGACTGAACTGATTCTCTCTGAGGCTCTGCTATTGGGCCCACCCGCCTCCCCAGGCTCCCATACTAAACTTTATGTCCTGCTTTTGAAGCAGCTTTGCACGGCATGGCAGATTGCCATGCGGCAGTTGCTGAAGCATCAGGGAGAGTGCAGGATTGCAGGAGGCGAGTTGGAAAGCCTCTGCACCTGCGCAAATTGTGCATTTGGCACATGCCACGCACAAGTGTGTGTGCACATACAAAGCACACCCACCAAGCCACACCCACTGAACCAGTGGTAAAAAAATTTGAAATGCACCACTGCCGTGACCATCCAGCCATGCTCCCCCAGGTCAGCCACAATGTTGATGCGTCTGTCAATGAAATTGAGTTTGACACCCTTGCTGTAGGAGAAGCAAAGGCAGAGCCAGGGGGCAGAGTCAAGAGAGTAATCAGTCTGGAGTCATTACGTTGCCACAAATGATCCCCCTGAACTCCAATAACCGTTATCTAGTGCCAATTTAGTACTAATTGACGAGACTGTGGTGTGTAAGTTTGAACAATAAATCTTGTAAAATGCAACTTAACATATGGTCCTGATCTTTTGCGCCTGACAATTCCAGACACATTTCTAGGTGAGATGTTTACTGCTGACACAAAGCAGGCTCTGCCTTTTCTGATACTGCATGGAAATAATTTCTGATAAAAGTTGACATTTTAAGGGAGATGTCTGCCAAAACAGCATAAGCCCTAAACTAAGACCAACATATTTTTAAAAAATACCTGCTTAAAATGGTCCTGTTCATTTTGTACATTCATCCCATCCAGTGGCCTCTTCCAAAGAAATGCATTCAGCCTGTAAAAGTTTGGCCATCCCTCATCTCAGCTATGAACCTCCTGAAAAAAGGTGCTTTGTGAGACCATTTGTTCGTTCAGAATTCTGTTTCTCAAAGGAGACAACCAGATGTTTTCCAATGTTTCCAAGCAGGACTGGGACAAAACAATTCCTGTTGTTATTCCCTGCAACGGGCATTTGAAAACATGCTGCATCCAACCCAGACGTCGCACTCCATGAATTTATCCACCACCACCTTAAAGCCAACTATGGTAATAGCAATACCACACCTGGCGGCAATGAATTCTGAAGATTAATTATGTGTTTTGTGAAGGAATTGTTCTTTGTCTTCTTTAAATGTCCTTCCAATCAGCTTCATCAAATGACCTCCGAGGGTCATTTTAAAGCTATAAGAAAAGAACACAAACTTCTCTCTGTCCAATTTCTTTGTGCCATGCATGTTCTCTCACAGCTCAATCAATTCCTGATCACTGAGGTTAATTTGAACCTTGGGAAAAAAAACAAACAACTTGAACTTCAGTGATTTTTTTTGTGTTGTACCAAAGGAAATCTTCCCACTATACAAAGTTAGCACCCACTCATCTCCTAGAAGAATGAAAAAAATTGGGAAATATTAAAAAGACAGAATATCATATTTCCCTTAAAAGAGAAATAGAAATCTTAAGGCAGACAGAAACTCAGTCCCAGCTCCCTGTCCAGTGGTTGGATTCAACCACTTCGCACCACTTTGGGCGAACCAGTTGTTAACCTTCTGAGAAGTTTGGTGAACTGGTTGTTGGAAGAAATCATTAGGGCAGAGAACCAGTTGTTAAATTATTTCAATCACACCACTGTCCCTGCCCTCAGCAGATATTTGGTGCCCATTAAGAAAGAGTCCTATCCACAAGACAAAAGACTTTCAGCTCCAGGGTGATGGGATTAAGACATGACTCTCCAGGACATAGTAGGATTATCTTGCAGAAGACACAAAACTCACTGTATTGCAATCTTCTAAGGAGATTGCATCACCCAGCAACTTCCACCAAACTTATCTCAGACCCCCCATGGCCCCATGGGAGTCTGACAACATCCAAGAGAATACAGGTTCTTGCATAGGAACAGGAAGTTCAAATACAGAGCCCAGAGAGGGTATAAAGGCCACCCACTCTCAACTCCATGGGGTCAGCTGTCCAGAATCACACGCCTTTCTCCCAGCTTGGAATTGAACCAGATGGATACTTCTTGCAACACCAGCCACCACTTTGAATATAATGGCATAAAAGTAAGACAGGTTGGGTTAGCAGCACACACATACATACATACAAAATGACATGCATGCGTGTCTTTAAATCCAACCAATTCATCCTAGCTCTTAGTTAATTTTTGGCAAAGATTGCTGCCTGGCCCATGAGACAGTCAGTTTTGAGATCATTTGTTTGGTTTTAATTTTCCATCTGTCATGATGTGTGGGAGGATAAGAATGGTGTGTTAACTTCTCAAGTAGGAGACTATTTTTGGAACCAGTTTTGACCTGCAGTAAATAATAGGTTCACACTGAGCTACTGTTAGATTAGTAGCACAGTGTAATGCAGGTCAGATGGAAATATGCAAGGATATAAAATAAATAGCCACTACTATTCTGTCTGGGAGCCTAGACTATATTAAGGCTTATATGGAGACAGTATTAAAGATCTCCCATTCTAGAGTAAGAATACAGTCTTATCTGCCATCTTGTCCTTATGGAGTGGTTAGGAGAACTTCCATTACAAACTGTGGACCATTTCCATTGTGTCATTTTCTGATATGGCCTCACCTATCACCATGACCTTATGGGAAACACCCCCCCCCCAGAAGAATGAAATATTTGGGGAATATTAAAAGAGGCAGAATATTATATTTCCCCAAAGGAAAAATGGAGAAACATGTTCTTAGAGGCAGAAAGCAGCCCCCCTCAGTCTTTCTTAATAGTGTCCAGCAGATGCCCATTAAGGAATCCTGGGCCAGCCTATTCACAAAACATCTTCACCTCCAGGTGATGTGATTAAGGACAGGGCATGAAACAATATCTGTCCATTAAGAAAGGCAGGCTGGAGGCAATAAATAACAATATAAAATCAAATATGCATGTCTGAGAGGATTAGGAGTAAGGAAGTGATCATTAAGACCCATCGTGAGCCTTTGCGAAACAAGTAAAACCAATTGAATAACAAAAAAACCACAAATAGGCCTCCAGATTACAAAAAAAAAAAACTGCTATCAAAAAACTGTATAAAAACCATGGAAAACCATACCAATTTGTCAGCTGTCTCAAAACCACACCAGAGGTGGTATTCAGCCAGTTTGGACTGGTTGTGGTGTACTGGTAGAGAAAATTTTGACTTGTGTGGAGAACTGGCAAATACCACCTCTGGTTGGCCTTGCCCACCTGCCCCCGCTTTTACCTCTCCTATATTCGCTTGTTTTTTTAGCGAAGCATAAAGCACTGCACATAGAATTGGTAGGAAACAATTTGGAAACCCACCACTGAAACTCACGTTGTGTGTGTCGGTTCTGCTCTCAATAAGCAGAGTCTTTCTTGCCAGTCAGCCTCCATGTTATTTCCAGTGTCTTTCTCCCAGCTTGGAACTAAACCCAGATGGATTTTCCTTCTCACAACCTGCACACTGTTTAGCACAAGATTTGACATTAAGTCCCCATTACAATTATGATTGTAATGCAGCTTGCCAATTACAGTCATCATTCATGATGGTTGTAAAGTAGATCGCCATATGACTGAACCAATTTTGCAACCTCTTGTTCTGGAAGTTGTAAAGCAACCAAGGTGGTTGTTGAGAAAACCCATTGTTAGCTATAGCAAAAGAATTTGCACTTATATACATTTCACAGTGCTTTACAGCCGTTTACAGAGTCAGCCTATTGCTCATTACAATCTATATCCTCATTTTTCCAACCTTGGAAGGATGGAAAGCTGAGTCAACCTTGACCTGGTCAGAATTGAATTCCTGGCATTTTTGCTGAATTCCAGAAGTAAATCCTGGTTTTCAACAAAAAACCTTGTACAGTAAATTGTGGTCATGCTTCTGCAGAATGTTTCAAACCCCCATAAACACAGATCGATTGATGAGTACCTGAAATGTGGTCACATGGCCTAGGGGAAAGGTGGCCACTTGAACTTCTGAAACTAGGTCATACATACCTTTTGGGAAGGGGGTCTGTTGTAATTTTGAACAGTTGTTGGGTGACCGATCATAAGCTGAGGATTAGCTGTATTAAAATGGGTTTTACAGGGGCAGACTCTTAAAGATATTAGGGAAATAGCAGCACGTCCAAGGTGATAACCAGTTAGGAGCATATTGGTGGAAACATGAAAGAGCTCTGTTGGCTTAGCTCCATTGATTTCCAATAGTCTTCCATAGGTCATGCCCTTTGACTTAAGCCGTAGTTGGTTTCTTTTCTGCGATAGTTGTTCATCTAGGAGATGTAATCAGATAAGGGCTTTCTACTGCTACCCTGCAAAGATATCGTATAGTGGGGTCACCACTGTCAAGAAGATGGCCATAACAACATCAAGGCTTCACTTGTTTTCTGCATGTGTATCCTGGACAACTATGGTGGAATGTAGCCTGGAATCTGAAGATAGATGGGCTGCATCCCAGAGGACAAAGAGGGAACAAAGCCTCAAATGTCTGCTAGCAAAAAAAAGGCTAAGACAACCTCTCCCTAGCAGTTCACAGAGTATATCTACAGTTATGCTTTAGTCTGGCAAGTTGCTTTACTCTAGCTTTAGTCTGGCAAGATTCTGTCTGTGGGAAAATAACAATAAAGAAATTATTTAAAAGTAACCCAACAGGTTGTTCTAGCTTCTTGGGGCCTGACGGTAAATAAAAAGCATTGGGGTTTCAAAGATGTGTTTGCAATTGCCACGTTGACTTTTTAAGGCCCACCTTCCCCACTAAAGACCCTCCTGCCTTCTTGAAATAAACCTATTTTATGATCTTTTTCATGTCAGCATACCTGAAAATTCCCACCCCAAACTGTTTAGTGGGCTTCTTCTGAACCTATTTGATTTCTGATTACCCATGGCTATCACACTCACACTGCCCAAGTCTATTATTTCTTCTTTTTATTGCTGAGATCATGTATTTTTATGTCTTTAAATTGAAATTTAATTGCATATTTTACGGTTGTGTGGAGAGAGTTTAATTCAGAGGGAGGACAGTAATACTGGCTGAGGAGCCATTTTCTCTGCTTCCCTTCATCCAGAGAAAACATTTTGAAGCAGATCTTCTTTTGACCCTTCTCCCACTTCACCTGCCACATGGGTCAAGAGAAGGAAAGTGGTGAAAAGGAGAGAAGAGGGATCACATCCCTTCTTCTCTCCTGCATGCAGGCATTCATTCCTTTGATTTTCTTAAGATTACCCCCTTATTTGTGTTTTTATTCATTTATTTATTAGGCAGAACAAGAAGCAATGAATGTAAACTAATCAAGAAGAAAACCAATCTAGAACTAAAGGGAAATTTCCCCCCAGTTAGGACAATTAATCAGTGGAACAATTTGCTTCCATAAGTTGTGGGTACCCTAACATTGGAGGTTTTTAAGAAGAGACTGGACAGCCATTGGTCTGAAATGGTTTCCTGCTTGAGCAGGAGGTGGGGAGTAAAAGATCTCCAAGATCTCTTCCAGCTCTGTTATTCTGTTAACAGCACTCACGGCTTCAATCCTCACCTCCCCTAGAATTATTCTCCAGACATAGTAAAGCCCATGTCCCACTGCACCAACGGATGCAAAGAGGATGTAAAACGTTAAAAAACGTTGGAAAACGCTATGCATCCGTTGTGTACTCATTGCATACGTGTTTCATACGCTCTATCCCTCGAGCATCCGTCCACTGAGATTTCATCCGCGCAAGAAGTTTTGAGCTGCACAAAACTTTGTGAACGGATGAACTTTCCGCTGTGTACGATGTAAATCCGTGACATACGAGCAACAAACGTTCTATGTCCGTTTATCATCCGTTAAACGTCCGCTGTATCCTCTCTGCATCCTCTGGGCATCCTCGCAACTCACATCCGCTGCAGCTGAAAACGGAAAGAGGGAGGAAACAAAAGGTACACGGAACGTCTACACAGCGTTAGTAGCACGGAAATAGAAAGGATGTGCAGTGAACGGTTTGCATCCAATATACATCCTCTAGGCTTCCTATGAACATCCCTTTAACATCCCTGCTACATACTACCCACGTCCGTTCTTTTCCTTTCTTTTCCGTTCTGTTTATGCAACTTTTTGCCACTTTTTGGAGCGGATGACAACGGATGGATCCACCCCCGAAATTTTGCTTGTCCGCTGTGTCCTTTTTGCATACATTTTGCATCCGTTGGCCAGTGGGACCGGGCCTTTAGAGGTGGAAATGCACTTCTTTAAAGAACAAATATTTTTCAACTATAGCTGCTGCACTGGATGACTTTATTGCAGGAAAGCATACAGTCATTCTCAAGTCATACACTCTTCCTTCCTTCCTTCCTTCCTTCCTTCCTTCCTTCCTTCCTTCCTTCCTCCCTCTCTTCCTTTCTCCCTCCCTCCCTCTTTTCCATCCCTCCGTCCCTGTCTTTCTCTCTGTCTTACTCTTTTTTTGTTCCTGCTTCCTTTTCTTAATTTACTTCCTTCTGCTTTCTTTCTTTTTTCTTTCTTTCCTTCCCCACTCCCTTCCCTCCCTCCCTCCCTTCCTCCCTCCTTTCTGTCTTTCTTTCTCTGTCTCTCTCACTCAGTCTTTTTTTGTTTGTCTTTCCTTTTCTGATCTTCTTTCTTCCATTTTCCTTCTTTCCTTCTTTCCTGTAATCATTATTTATTTTGATTGTGTTATCATTGTGTTTTTCTTAATTTTTGTACCCCATCAGCTTGGAAGTAAAGGGCTAAAATATTAACCTACACTTGGGATAAAAAAGATATCTATCGACCCTCACATTCTAACTATAAAACTCCAAGCTTCATTTTTTTCAAAAACTGCATTCCTTGTCAACAGTCACATACTTTAGTTTTCCCCCCTTCAGTTCTGCCCCATCATAACAATTGACAGTCATTCTCAGGGCTAGCCTTCAAGCAGAACCTTGACACTAGACTCATTTCATAACAATATACCCTGACATGCACACAATTATAGCTTTGCATATTAAGATGCAAATGTGATCATATTATCATAAGCATATTAATTTATGCGTCTGGTGAAGTGAGTTGCATTTCACAAAAGCTTAACCCTGTTAATAAAATGTGTTAGTCAGAAAAGGTGCTTCTCCTGGTATTTTTATCATCAGGGACAAACCACAGCTCTCTTCTAATTGTGGTCTTGGAAGTTCACAGCTAACTGTGATACTTACATACAAGAGTTCTAGCTCTATTTTAGTACACAGCTCATGACGATTTAAAAAAAGAAAGCATTTCAGAACTACAGTATGTAGTTTTAAACTGCAGCTGTTCAGTGAACACATTGTCGTTAAGCAAATCTACCTCCCCCCATGGAGTTTGCTTTTTGGAAACTGGCTAGGAAAGTTCCAAATGATGATCATATCAATTAGTCAATCAATCAGAATCGAGCTGGAAGGGACCTTGGAGGTCTCCTAGCACAACCGTTGCTCAAGCAGGAGATGGTATACCATTTATTGTATAAGGTTTCCTACCTAAGCAGAGGGTTGGACTAGAAGACCTTCAAGGTCCTTTCTAACTATTCTATTCTGTTGTGTTCTGTTCCCTTCCCTTCCATTCCATTCTCTATATTCTATTCCATTCTATTCTCAATATCCAATCCCATCCCATCCCTTCCCTTCCCTTCCCATCCCATTCCATTCCATTCCATTCCATCCCATTCCATTCTCTATATCCTATCCTATCCTATCCTATTTTCTATCCTATCCTATATTCTATTCTATTCTATTCCATTCCATTCCATTCTCTATTCTATTTTATTCTATTCTATTCTATTTTGTTCTGTTCTATTCTATTTCATCCCATCCCTTTCCTATTCCTATTCCTATTCATATTCATATTCATATTCTGTCCTGTTCTGTTCTGTTCTGTTCCGTTCCGTTCCGTTCCATTCCATTCCATTCCATTCTATTCTATTCTATTCTATTCTATTCTATTCTATTCTATTCTAATTTGTGAATAAAAGTATTTTAGGAATAATTTAAACTAATTTTTTAACTTTTCATATTATTTTTATTGTCTAATTAGCTCATTCATCATCTTGACAGGGTAGGAAAATAAATTGTGAATAGCTAACAATAATTAGTTGTTAATAAAATAATAATGATAACCATGTTAGTATTTTCCACACCATTATTTCCATTTTCCAGGGTGTGCAAGCCATACACAAATGAGAACTGTCTCCCCATAGCACCAAAACCTCTAATCTGATCATTAAGTACAATCACATTAAGACTGCTTTACTCATTTATTTTTTTACAGAGGTTTTTTCAATGTATACAAGATGGTGAGGTAAAAGCAGAACCGATTGATGAAAAGTACTAATTCATGGATTTTTTTTGCTGTTGAGCTAGTTGTGGGAATTTGGGAATGGAAGGGGGGAGGAAACCCACAACAGAGAGATTTTTAGAAGCAGCCCTTGTCTAGACCTGACTTAAGAAAAAGCAATAATGCTTGTCAGCCTTATGACTCATCAAAAGATTTAGACTTTCCCAAACCATAGTTTTGAAAGCAGGTGGTGAGGAAGAAATGATTTTAAATTTCATTTTGACTATTGCAATTCCCATTTTAATTGTACCTTAGGCAACCAATGGATGCCTTTAGATCAAGCAGCCAGCTCAGACAAAGCAAGAATTATGCTCCAAACCTTACAGATCTCGTCAGTCATCTAAAGCTTACAAACAGGGGAAAAAATGCCGTTCGAAATCCTCCTCCATCACCCTTAAGCTCACTGCTCTCCTCTCCTCGCCTATGATTAATAACATCTGGGATCCGAAATGAGTTCAGCTGAAATCTAATAAACTTGGTATCAATTGTGCAGGGTACAAATAACCATGTAATGCAATAACTCTACACATAGCAGACAAACAGAGGCTCAATAGTTCAACCCATGAAGGAAAGGGAAGATGCAAGATTCATTAAATTGCTATGCATAGCCTTAATCTTGTGCAGCAATCACCTTTGGTTTTGTTACGTCTTCCAGGTTTCTCAAGCAAGTGCAGGAGAAGGAATGAAAAGTTGAAGAAGGGCTTCTGTCTTAAGCCCAGTGCTCTTCAATAATTTCATCCATATTTAGATGAGGGAATAGAAGGGGAACTCATCAAATTTGCTGATGACACCAAGCTGGCAGGGATAGCCAACACTCCAGAAGATAAGCTTAAGATTCAGAAGGATCTTGGCAGACTTGAACTTTGGGCCCTATCTAACAAAATAAAATTCAATGGTTAAAAAAGCAAAGTTCTCCAATTAGGCAAGAAAAGCCAAATGCACAGGTAGAGTATAGGTGGTACCTGGCTCAATAGCAGTAAATGTAAGATGGATCTTGGAATCCTATTGGACAATAGCAATAGTACTTAGACTTATAGTGCTTTACAGCCTCTCTAAGCAGTTTACGGAGTCAGGCTTTTTCCCACAACAATTTGGGTCCGCATTTTACCCACCTTAGAAGGGTGAAGGCTGAATCAACTTTGATCCTGGTGAGATTCGAACTGCTAAATTGCAGGCAGCTGGCAGGCAGCAGAAGTAGCCTGCAGTACTGCACTCTAATCACTACTCCACTGAGGTTCATAATCACTTAAATATGAGCCAGCAATGTGTTGCAGCTGCCAAAAAAAGCCAACTTGGCTACATTAATAGAGGGATAGATTCAAGATCATGTGACATTTTAATACCATTTAATAAATGACTTGGTAAGACCACACTTGAAATATTGCATCCAGTTTTGGTTGCCATGATGTAAAAAAGACGTTGGGATTCTAGAATGAGTGCAGAGAAGAGCAACAAAGATGGTTAGGGAACTGGGCTTATGAAGAATGGTTATAGGAATTGGATTTGTTTAGTTTAATGAAAAGGGTTGGGGTGATAAAATAGCAGTGTTCCAATATCTAAGGGGCTGCAACAAAGAAGGGAGGGTCCAAAGCACCTGCAGGCAGAACAAAAAAGCAATGAATGGAAACGCATCAAGGAAAGAAGCACCTAAGGAGAAATTTATTGATAGAACAATTAATCAATGGAATGACTTTCCTCCAAAAGTTGTGGTTGCTCCATCATTGGAGGTTTTTAAGCAGAGATGGGACAACCATTTGTCTGAAATGGTATATGGCAGTGGGCTTTTTGGGCTCTTGTGCCAAAAATTGTGCTCGCGCTTGTGTGCCAGCATCCCCACAACACATGTGCGCGTAATCCCCACCTACTGCTGCCCCCTTACCTGCACTGTGCCTCACAGCTGATTTCTGGAAGGTTTGAGACCTTTTCTGGTCTCCCAGAAGCTTCAGGAAAGCTTCTGCAGGCTTTTCAGGCTGAAAGCTAGGCCTGTTTAATCACTTCTGGTATTTCTGGAAAAACAGGAAGTGATGAAACGGGCCTAGTTTTTGGCCTGAAAAGCCTGCAGAAGCTTGCAGAAGCCTTCCTGAAGCCTCTGGGAGGCCTTAAACTGGCCGGAAATCAGCTGTGAGGCATGCACATGCAGAGTACGGTAAATTTGCCTGCAGCTCGCGTGCCGGCATAAATGGCTCTGCATGCCACCCGTGGCACGTGTGCCATAGGTTCGCCATCACAGGTATAGGGTCTTGTACTTGGGCAGTGGGTTGAAGTGAAGGACCTCTGGCATCCTTTCCAACTCTGTTATTCTGAGTCGCTCAGCTATTCAATTCAAAAGTTTGGACAGCAGTTGAGGGATTTTTCCTTCAGGGGTTGTAATGTCTTGTGTTTTCTAGGGATACTAAATCTCTCCTCAACTCAATTAGGAATTACTTTACAGATAGTTCTGGACTTCCCACCAGGCCATCTTAAATGACATCCCTTCATCACCCTTGTCCACATGCAGTCTTCCGAGGCTGAAAAAAGCCATTTTATAGAAGTAACAGCATTTTACTGTTAAGCAGTTAACAAGGAAACAAAAGTTTATGTTTTCTTTAAGTTAAGTTTAGTTTTGAGTATGTGCATAGATGCAGCTGTGCAGTGATACAGGCCGTTTCCTAATATTTTTCTTCAGGATGGTTTTCGGCTTCCCAATCTGGCTGACAGTTCCCAGTGAGCTTCCATCTAAGTATTGACAAGGAACTGGGGAACAAATAAACTGTTGGCCAATGGTAGCCAGGGTAAATGTGGAAGATGTTTAAAATTGATAAGACGGCAGGCAGAAGGTACCAGTGCAAATCTTGCCCTCTCTGGAATGTGCATTGAGTGTTATTGTATGTACGTAATCCTCAAGATAGTGACTAAATTAGGAGATCAACGAAATACTGTGGACATAATATATTTATATTTATGGCCATGTGGCTGAGCGCTTGGTGTTCATTCACGTGACTTTCTGACGAGGAGCTCAACCATCATAACTTCACACTTGTGTCATAAATAGCCCCAAAGTAGGTCCATCATAACTTTGAATGATGGTGTCATGCCCCTGTTGGAATCTGATTCCCAGGGAAAGGTCAAACAGCTGACAGGGAGTGGGAGTGTGGCTCCAGTGGCTGTGGAGGAAACTGGGAAGGGCCAGGGGTGGGTTTCCACTGGTTCTGTCCACCTCTGTAAAACCAGTAGCTCTGAAGAGCAGCAGACATAGAACCAGTTCTGTGTCTACTGATGTTTTTGCCTACCCGCCCACCCAGGCTCTTACCTGATCTTTATTTCCTGATTTTTCAACTTCAGCTGCCGAACGAGGCACAGCTGCAGTTAAAAAAGCAGGAAAAGAGGGCTGTTTCTCTACACACAGCGTGCTGATGATGATTTACAGGCATGTGGCTCGCATGCAGGGAAGCACATCATAAATCACCAAACCTCATAAATCCCGAACTGGTAGTTAACCCTGTCATATCCCATCCCTGGGAAGGGCATAGTCCAGCTGGGTATTCAGAGGAAGACCCAGGCCCATTCCCTCTTCATCCTAGGACACACAGGGAGGAATAGAGAAGGGAGCAACATGGGTTATGGGGAAGAAAAAGGCCCTGATTCCCTTCATTATCTGTAGCTGGGAGAACAGGATATGAAGTGAGTTTGTGCACAGCACCTTGCTGAAAGCAAAGCATGCATTATCTTTGTTTGTCATGTCTTATCTCGGTACTGGTGTCCTCCCAACTGTGTATGTTTTGTTATCTTTTGGAAGTCTGCAAACGATAGATTTTTTATTAAAGATTATGCTGCCCTGTCTTGTTGGTTGCTGCAGCATGGTTTGTGTTGGTTTTTATTTATAATTGATATGTACTTTGGGTTCAGATTGAATGTCTTCCCTTTAAAAACTGTTCTTGGGAGTTTTTTCTCCAGCCAATGATAACTGGACATTGGGGGCCAAGTTGGAGGAATTAAAGGAATTTTATCTACTTTTGGCACTTGTTGCTTTTGTGCCACACCCCCGTGTCATCACAGATGGCTAAGTGACTGGTCATATGTAGACTATTATCTGTACAAAGAGGGGTAGGTGTTTATTTTGATTCTTGGTTAGCTATCTTGTTAATTTGGGCATCTCCTCTCACTACTGTGAGACGAGAGTGAAGAATCATTGGGTTTCCATCATCCTTCCTTGTCCTTCTGCTTCTTTATAAACTTTCTATGCTTTCCTATAGCTTCAGTTCTTTGATATTTGTTTGCGGTTCATCCTGTGCTGTGATTACTTTGTTGGAAAGACATTTCCCACAATGGCCAATGTTTGAACCACTTATTCCATATTTTGGAGAAATGCATTCTAGTAACCAGGGTATAATTTTTTTTTAACCACTCATATGGATCACTACAGTCAGGTTTCCAAGTGATGAAATCTGCCATATTTATATTGAAGGAAACCGTCAAGCCCAAAATTGACATATGTGTAGCCATTTTAGTTAGACTTAGTATATATTCTTTTTCTTACTTTCTCTTTGGTGGTCATGGGGGGAAGGGTTTCGGGCTTGCCACATTCTTAAGGGGGGAGGAGTGGAGATAAAGAGAGTGTCTTGGCTCGGTGATTCTTCTTCCTGTGGAAAAACAAGCTGTCCATGCATGGGCCCCTTGAGATGGAGATTTATGACATCAAGCAATGTTGAGTTACTTCTATTGGAGAATGTGACTTTTGGTAGTTGTTTCTAACTTTTAATATTGTGGGGTAATTCCAGGTTGTGTTAGATCCAGAATTACCATGGACTTTGCCAATTTGATGCTTTCCTAAATAAAATAATTTCTCTTGGAAGATGGACTTTATCCTTTTCTTTCTAAATGGATTTCATCACATGGAAACCTGACAGGAAGCTTATATTTTCCTTTATGTTATTGAATCAGAATTGGCTCCTGATGATTGCCTGGACTACAGGTAGTCCTTATGACGTGACCATAATTGTTCCCAAAATTTCTGTTGCAGAGCAAGACAAATTTTAACTGAGTTTTGTGCAATTTTATGGCTTTCTTGCTGCAGCCCATACTTTTCATTGCTAAGCAAGACAGTTGTTACATGAGTTTTGCCCCATTTTATGACCTTTCGAGCCACAGTTAAGTGAATCACTGCAGTTGTAAGTTAGTAACATGGTTGTAAAGTAAATCTGGCTCCCCCATTAACTATGCTTGTCAGAACATCGCAAAAGGTGATCACATGACCCCGGGACACAGCAACCATCATAAATATAAATTGCTAAGCATCTGAATTTTGATCACGTGACCATGGAGAGGCTGCAATGGTCGTAAGTGTGAAAAACAATTATATGTCACTTTTTTCAGTGCCAATTGTAACTTTGAATGGTCACTAAATGGATTGTTGTTAGTCAATGGCTATCTATAATCCCTATAGTTTTCTTGGCAAGATTTCAGAAGTGGTTTGACATTGCCTGTTTCCTAGAGCTGAAAGGGAGTGACAGGCAGGGGTTTGCTGCTGGGGGTTCACAGGGGTTTGGGAGAACTTCTAGCTAAGATTCTGTGCAGTTTTGAGAACCCCCAAATCCCACTCCTGACTACCCTGCCCACCCTGCCCTGCCCCACCAGGAATCCCCAAGCAGCCTGTTTTGGATGCAGGTAAGTGCAGGGCACACACAGAGGCTCAGGGAGGGTGAAAAATGGGCCTCCTGGAAGTTTGGGAAGGCCAGAAATGGGCCCATTTCTGGCTTCCAAAGAGCATTCGGAGCCTGGGGAGGCCATTTTCACCCTCCTGAAGGCTTGAGGAAACCCTCCAGAGCCCGGGGAGGGGAAAAATGCCCCCACCCCTGCCATGGCGCAGGAGGCCAACTAGGCCACACCCACCATGGCCACGGCGAGCCAGCAACTGGGCAGAGAACCTTTTACTAAAATTTTTGAAGCCCACCCCTGGTGACAGGCCCAAGGTCACCCAATTGACTTTGTGATTAAAGTGGGACTAGAACTCAAGAGTCTCCCATTTTTTTTAATAAAATAAACTAAACAGTTAGTGAATGTTCTATGTCCATATTCTTATTTATATCAAAACTTATGTACTCTATCTATCTAATAATAAAAAAAAACCATAATAGGAAAGGGACGGTAGACACGATTGGTTCACTTCTACATCAGTTTGCTCCCTTTCCTGTACATATTTAATTTTTAATATGGGTATTTTGCCTTAGATCAAGTAAGAACATTCTAAAGGAAACAAATTATTTTCCTACAATTCAACTTCCTTTACATTTGTGGTCCTGTTCCTTTCAGGTAAATAGGATAGAATAGAGAGACAGCAGTAGATAGCAGATAGATAGCAGTATTCCAGTATTTGAGGGGCTGCCACAATGAAGGAGTCAACTTATTCTCCAAAGCACCAGAAAGCAAGACAAGAAACAATGGATGGAAGCTAATCAAGAAGAATAGCAATCTCCTTAATTCCTCTTTGAAGGATTGTCACTTCTGTTAATTGGTCACCTTGTCGAACATAAGTCTGCAACACCCACGATGATCACTGGAGATTTTGAAGAAGAGACTGGACAGTCACTTGTCTGAAATGGGATCAAGTTTCCTTCATGAGCAAGGGAGTTGGAGTAGAAGATGTCTAAGATGCCTCCCAACTCTATTCTGATTCATTAATGGGTAGGAACATATATTTGATTCAAGATCTACTTTAGAGCTTTAGATAATTAGTGGCTTGTGCTCAATTTTGAACTGATATCATGCTTTATTTGCAATCCAAGGCACAGATTTGTTTTATTTCATTCCTAGGTTTGACAGACTTATTGAGAGTATATAAAGTTTAAAAAAATGTCAACCCTTGCTGATTTTTACAGATACATACCTGGAGTTTTCTTGGCAGTGGTGCAGAAGCAGTTTACCACTGCCTTTTTTAAAGGATATTTTCACCCACTTCCTAGTTTAGTTTACTGCTCTGGGGTTTCCTATTGGTTCCCATCCAAGAATTAATCAGGTTTGTTCTTACTTTCTCAAAGCAGCCAATGTCAACTGTAAGTTACCACCTGCAGCCCATTGACCAAGCTTGTGCAAATAAATCAGAATTACTTTTACATTTTCTAGACACATTGTGGAAGTGAAGTCATGTAGCCCCATGCCAGGAAGGACTTTAAAGATTGTGAATTGGACCCAGAAGCAAACTGGAACCTAGTGCAATTTATGCAACAAGATGTGTTATAGTTCTGAGAGGTTAGCTAAAATGTTTAAAAATATGTCCAGCAAATGTTGGAAATGTAATCAAAAGATGGGCACATTTTATCACATGTGGTGGACTTGTGCTAAAAAAAATTGGGGCATACTTTAGCCAAAGAAAAAGAAAAGAAAAAAAACAGGGTAAGAGGCATGAAAACAGATGGACCAATTTAATAGATGCAAAAATATGTTGTTGACTGTATACTAATGTTAAATGTGGCTATTTATAGAATGTGGGCACACACTTAGCTTTAGCTGAACAAAGAAGGTTTGAGGTCTTTATATGTGTTGAAATTTTGATCCTCCACTAGTCGTGATAAATCTGCTTTCTGGGTACAGCTTTTTCATATTGCTTCAGCAAAGATTCTCATCTCTGGTTTTCAAATTATCTCTCTCTCTCTCTCCCTTTGGAAATATGTGCAGACAAACTGAAAAATGGTTGCTCTATGCCGCATGCAGCACTTAAGACAAAGGGGAAACTGTTCATTTGGATAGAGAGTGCAGAGTAAATTGTAATTAAACCAGTTTCTAGAGAGGCATCAGAGGAGAAAATAAGTAGAGAGAAGAAGGAGCAGGAAGAAACAACTATTTTTATTTATTTATTTTCCTCTTTTTTTATAGCCGCCTATCTCATGAAACAGAACCATGGGTGGTGTACCATTTAAACAAAACATAATATAAAGAGCAATATAAATGTTCCACAATTAAAATATTTAAAAGCTTAGAAGACTTGGAGTAAGCATTGATGTTATTATTATTAAAAGGGCTAAAAGGCCAGGAGAGAGCATTAGACATAACAAACAATGTTGCAATAACAATAGCACTAAGATTTATATACCGCTTTACAGCCCTCTCTAAGAAGTTCATAGAGTCAGCATATTGCCGCCAACAATTTGGATCCTCATTTTATCGACCTTGGAAGGATGGAAGTCTGAGTCAAACTTGAGCTGGTCAGGATCGAACTGCAGAACTGCTGGCAGCTGGCAATCAGTAGAAGTAGCCTGCAGTACTGTATTTTAACCACTGTGCCATCAAGCCTCATGGAGCTCCCCTATTAAATCAGAACAGAACAACAGAGTTGGAAGGGACCTTAGAGGTTTTCTAGTCCAATCCTCTTTCAAGCAGAAGACCCTATACCATTCTAGACAAGGGTTGTTCACTCTCTTCTTTAATGCCTTCAGTCATGGAGTGCCCACAACTTCTGGGGGAAAGTCATTCCATTGGTTTATTGTTTTCATTGTTAGAAACTTTCTCCTAAGTTCTAAGGTTGGCTTCTCTCCTTGATTAGTTCCCATCCATTGCTTCTTGTCCTGCCCTCAGCTGCTTCGGAGAATAGGCTGACCCCCCTATTTTCTTTATGGCAACCCCTAAAACACTGGAATACTGCTATCATGTCTTCTTTCAATTGGACTAGATATACCCAATTCCTGCAACCATTCTTCATATATTTTAGCCTCTAGGCCAGGGGTGGGATCTTACCAGCATAACAACCAGTTCTGTGAGCACGCGCTTTGCACATGTGTATATCAAAAGTACTTGTAAATCAATGTCTCCTGCGAGCTATAATCATCTCCTGTTGATATGTGGCACTCAACTGTGCTGCAGGGAATAGCAGGGAATAAAGGACAGCCTAGAACCATGATGGTGAACCTATTTCATGCGTGTTAGAAGTGGCACGCAGAGCCATTTCCCCTGGCACAAGAGAGCTCACCTGGAAGAGCCCCAATGTGTATGTGCACGCACCGCCTATGCCTGACAGCTGATTGTTGGGTATCTGGCACACATGTGTGTGCACGGGAGACATGTGCGTATGCACAGAGATGTGCAGCGTGCACTGGGGGATCACGTGCACATGCACAGAGACACGTGGCACATGGAGGGATCATGCATGCATGCACAGATAGATGGTGCATGAGGGTGATGACATGTGCATGCGCAGAGATGCACGGTGCATGGGAGTGATCGTGTGCGCATGAACAGATGCATGGTGCACAGTGGGGGAATCACGCACTCAGACACAGAGATGGCACATGAAGATGCAGAGATGCATGGCACGCAGTGTGGAAATTGTGCATGCATCTGCAGACGCATGGTGCATGGCAAGGGCATAGTGTGCACATGCGCAAGGGGGGGTGGGGTGGGAGCCCAGCATGCATTGTCTTCTGGCATATGAGTGCAAGCACAATTATCGGCACAGGAACCGGAAAAGGTTTGACACCATTGGCCTAGAGCCTAGGCGGGCAGGTGGGCCCAACTGAAGAAAAGATGTTCAGAGCGAACTGATTCGGTGTCAGCTGCTCTTCGGAGCTACCGGTTCTATAAAACCAGGCTGAACCGGTAGAATCCAGGACCTTAATCATTATTGTTCCTCTTGTCTGCACTCTTTTCAGAGTCTCATCACCATTTTTTATATCATAGTGACATCATTCAGGATTGCACGTGTGAAACACTAGTTAGGGAATTCTGGGAGTCGAAGTCCAAACTTCTTAAAGTTACCAAGGTTGAGAAATAATGAGTAAATTTCCCCCTTTTTAATGGCAGCTAGTATGGCAGTGCAGATTTTCCATATTCATAACCAACCTTTTCTTAAAATGATTAACCCCAAAGCCAAGCCTTTGAATTTGAGCATAACTTTATATTTTCCCTTTTCCTTAAGCTTTACGTTCACTTTGAAATCTCAGCCACCTGCATACACTCTAATTCCCACTAAATGATCCTGCTGTGGGCCTGCTGACACTGTAGACACTTGGAAAACAGAAGAGAGGGTTTTTATTTTAAAACAACCTAGGCAAATAGTTACTGTGTTAGTTCCCAAGCAATCTGTCATCCTCCTTTCTCCACAACCAAATTGTTGGTTATAGAACAATTAGCGACGGCAAATATTTGCTGGCGGAATGACGCACATACAGGGATAGATGCAATGCCTAGGCTGTTTTGTGGAGAATTAGTTTCAATGAAAACTAGGCTAAATTAGTCCCCATAAATTATTCATGGGGAATTATTCATGTGGCTGTAACCAAGAAGGCAAAAAAAAAAAAAAACCCCAACCAACTGGTATGACATGAGAAAGCAGCCTAGGCAGTGGTGCGATTCAACCAGTGAAACAACCAGTTCGGTGAGCATGCGTGCACAGCATTTAGAAAAGATAGTTTTTAGCTATAATACTTACCTTCTGCTGTAGTCCCGGTGAGTAAAACAGCTGATGCACGGCAAACCGTACTCAAAAACCAGGAAATAAAGCACAGGAAAAGGGCAGAGGTGGGTGGGCAAGGCTAAAGGATCACCAGAACAGGCGGTTCATCTGAACTGGTCCAAACCAGTAGAATCCCACTCCTGAGTTTAGGTCATTTGTTCTCCATTGCTCTCCCTGGAAAACTCTCTCACTGATTGCAAGACTCAGAGAAGTGAAGGATCTCGAGGGAGTAAGACCTGTGCAGATTTAAATAAGGCCTCTAGGACAGCAGTCTAGAATAAATATGGAACTTTGGAAACTGGGAGAGGAATTTCCCACCCTCATTTAGAATGAGTTTAATTAATGAAGGCCACTTCTATTCCTTTCCCCACAATATTTGGCACATGTAAGTCACCAGGGACCAATATGATGATGGTGCTGGCTCTTTGAGTAACACAACTGTGTGTTAAAGCCTTGGAGAGAGGCAACCACAGAATAGAGGCAGTCCTCCATTTACACCCATTTGTTTAGTGACTAATGGAGACTGATTTATTCTCTGACGCACCAGAGAGCAGGACGAGAACTAATGGGTGGAAACTTGTTAAAGAGAGGTTCAACCTAGGAGCACCTAGAGGAAGAGGAGGAAGGAGGAGGAGGAGAGGAGAGGAGAAGGAGGAGGAGGAGGAGGAGGAGAGGAGGAGGAGGAGGAAGGAGGAAGAAGGGAGGAGGAGGAGGAGGAGCAAGGAGGGATGGAGGAGAAAATACAGTCCCATCTTTTCAAAACTTATATTTTACATTGTTAATATGTTTATTAAGTAAATTAAACTAGTCATTAACTTAAGGCTAGGTCCCACTGGCCGACAGAATGCAAAACGTATGAAAAAGGAACAGCGGATGAAGCAAAATTTTTGGGGGTGCTCCATCCGTTGTCATCCGGTCCAAAAAGTGGTGAAAATTTGCATAAACAGAATGGAAAAGAAAGGAAAAGAAAGGAAAAAGAACAGACGCGGGTAGTATGTAGTGGGGATGTTAAAGGGATGTTCACAGGAAGCTCATCCTTTCTATTTCCATGCTACTAACGTTGTGTAGACGTTCCATGTACCTTTTGTTTTCCTCCTCTTTCCGTTTTCAGCTGCAATGGATGTGAGTTGCAAGGATGCCCAGAGGATGCAGAGAGGATACAACGGACGTTTAATGGATGATAAACGGACATTAGAATGTTGTTGCTCGTATGTCACGGATTTACATCGTACACGGCGGAAAGATTCATCGTTCACAAAGTTTTGTGCAGCTCAAAATTTCTTGCGCGGATGAAATCTCAGTGGATGGATGCTGGAGAGATAGAGCGTATGAAACATGTATGCAATGAGTACACAACACGGATGCATAGCGTTTTCCCAACGTTTTTTAACGTTTTACATCCTCTTTGCATCCGTTGGTGCAGTGGGACAGGGGCTTTACTGGAGAAACAGAATTGTGGTTTGGCATAATTAGCAATTTGGAAACAGTGTATATGGAAAATATGGTGCAGCTGCTGCTTTTTGGATGGATGGAATAATACTTTTTTTCCTACTTTGTGGCTTTCTTAAGACAGTGACATTTCCATGGAATAAGACCTCCCAAAGAAGTTGAATGGTATATTATAAGGTTAAAAGAAAAGAAAGCAATAGAATCCAGAATGAACCAATGTTTCAGCCATACCAATTAGACCAGACCAGGAATATATGTTTAAATAAGACTAAAACTGTCTTTATAGAGATTGGCTACAATAATAAAAGGGGTTTCAGCAGCTCAGCGATTAAAGACGCTGAGCATGTCCGCTGGAAATCTGACAACCCAGGTTCGAGACCCAGGTGCCACATGATAGGGTATGGTCCTGTTCCTTGCTCCAGCTCCTGCCCACCTAGCAGTTTGAAAGCATGCAAATGTGAATAGATAAATAGAAACCACTTCAGTGGGGAGATCACAGAATTCCACTCACCTTTGATGTGTAGGCATTCCGGCATGTCCACAGAAACTGACACTGCTGGCTCCCTCGGCTAAGAAATGTGAATCATGGGATTCAAAAAGTTTTACCACTGGTTCAGTGGGTGTGGCTTGGTGAGCATGCTTTGCATGTGTGTACACACTTCGCATGCGTGCATGCACCAAATGTGCACTTTGCGCAGGCGCAGAGGCATTCCAACACATCCCCTGCAAGCCTGCACTCTTCCGGTTGCTTCAACAGCTGCCACGCGGCACTTTGCTGTGCCACACAAAGCCGCTGCACTTCAAAAGCAGAGGATAAAGGTGAGTATGAGAACCCGGATGGATGGGTGGGCCCAACAGCAGAGCGGTGGAGAGAACTGGTTTGGTGTCTGCTGCTCATCGCTGCTACCGACTCAGAAGAAGTGGGCTGAAATAATAGAATACCACCACTGGAACCATCCCCTAGAAACAGACGTGAGTGGACAGGGAAACCTTTACCTTTATAATAATAGAATCTTACAAGTCTGATTATTTTGGGGGAGGGGGGACATTCAGCAGCCAACCTATATATATGACCATTTGCAGCTTCCTGTGGTCACGTGGTCACTTTTTATGATGATTTTGCTGAAAAAGTAGTATTTATTTCTGGGGTTTTTTTGGCACTATTCAACGTAATGAATAGCTGGCTCCCTTAATGGCCGTGGCATTTGCTTAATGATCTCTGTAAACAAAAAAAAAAAAGTAAAATTGGGTCAGTTACATCTTTACGTCTGTCGTGTCATACACCATGATGTATAGGCTCCATTAGGGTCATACATCGAGGGCTTCCTACAGATAAACATGTTTAGCTTAATGATCTCTTGTTCATTTAACAACTGTGTTATTAATTTAACAAGAGCAGCGATTCACTTAACAACTGTGGCAGGTTTTGGAATTGTGCCCATAAGTTGAAAACTACCTTAATTTCCTTCCGTCCTCATTTGCTTTCTCTTTTTATGTTCCTTCCTTCTTCCCTCCTTCTTTCCTTTTCCTTCCTTTTTTAATTTCCTTCCTTCCTTCCTTCCTTCCTTCCTCCCTCCCTCCCTCCGAAGGAAGGAAGGACTTGTTTTTAAAACCCGAGTTAACATCGACATTTAGTTCCTTATGGACGTAATAGAAGAAAACTTCAAAGAAACATTCAGAACATTTTTTTGCCTAGGTGATGATTCTTTCATATATTGCTTCATTTTGCTTCTATGAAGCACCTTCTTATCAAAGCAAATCAAACTGAATTCTTTACATATGCCTCATAATTCCCCATAGCTGATCCACCATTACATTTCAGCTGTATTTTTAACAGCAGTGAACAGAACAATATGGTTTGCCTTTTGGATGTTTCTTTAATTTGTCACTATAAAAAACAGGTGAGATAATTACATATGGTAAATATACATAGTCATGAACAGGCTGTTCAGATTCAGAGGAAGCAATTCTGATATGTCTTTGGAGATTCTCAGTCATCCAGGTCATGGTTGTCCCAAAGGCACTTTTTCAAGAGGCAACTGGATTTTCTGTTTTTTTTTTTTTCTTTGAAGAGCTGAAGGAACTTCTTGGATGAGAAACAAAAGGTCTTCAAAGAAAAACCAGAAAGTCCTGTTGTCTCTTGAAAAAGCACCTTTGGGACAATTCTGATTTCGGAATTAATAATATTAATGAACCCATTAGAACCAAGCCAGGCAAATTAGATTTTCTTGAGTGAATATATTTGGACTCTTTTAATAATTTGCAGTGCATTTTGTGATATATTCAGGTTTTTGTTGTTTATTTTAAAAAAATGTGCTAGGCTATCTTCTGTCCACTGCCTAGAGTCCCTGCTGTGGAATGGAAAGCCATGTAAATTATATAACCAAACAAAGCAATAAAATGTAATATTTAATTTTCTATCAGGTTCTATCAGGTTTGTCAGACTTCCCTGTTGTTAATTTGGGCTAGAAATCATACAATAAATCACAGCCCTTCCAGAGCTTTAATTAATACTATTTATTAGAAGGAATGTTAAAGCAATTGGACAAGAATATTAATTTGAAAGGAAAGTTAAGATAGTCAAGAGTTCCAACAACTATAGAAGTAGTTCTTGACTTACAGCAGTTCATTTAGTGACCGTTCAAAGTTACAATGGCACAGAAAAAAAGTGATGCATTACTGTTTTTCACCCTTACTATCATGGCAGCCTCCTCGTGGTCATATAATCAAAATTCAGATGCTTGGCAATGATTCATATTTATAGCAATAGCACTTAGACTTATACTGCTTTACACCCCTTCTTAAGTGGTTTACAGAGTCAGCATCAGTGATGGTATTCTACTGGTTAGGTCCAGTTTGGTCTGGTTTGGCCAAGCCGGTGGCACTGATGAGTCGTGGAGACCAAATCGGTTCTCTCTGCCACTCATCTGTTGGGCCCATCTTCCCACCTGGGCTCCCATAGTCACCTTTATCCTCTGCTTTTGAAGCGAGCTGCTTTGCGTGGCCGTGTGGCAGCTGCTGAAGTGACTGGAAGAGTGCAGGCTTGCAGGAGGTGAGTTGGAATGCCTCTGCGCCTACACAAATGCCTCTGCCCTTCTGCAAAGTGTGCATTTGGTGCATGCGCACATGCAAAATGTATGCACACACGCAAAACATGCCCACCAAGCCACACCAACCAAACTGGTGGTAAAAAACTTGGAATCCCACCACTGGTCAGCCTATGGGCCCCAACAGTCTAGGATGGAAGGCTGAGTTAATCTTGAGCCTCGTGAGATTCAATCTGCCAAATTGCAGGCAGCGGGTCGTTAGCAGGAGGAGCTTGCAGTACTGCACTCTAACCACTGCACCACTGAGGCTCTTTATTTATTCATATTTATGACGGTTACAGTGTCCTGGAGTCACATAATCATCTTTTGTGACATTCTGACAAGCCAAGTCGATGGGGGAGCCAGATTGACATAACAGCCAGGCTAGTAACTTAACAATTGTAGTGATTCACTTAAACAAATGGGACAAAATTCACTTAATAATTGTCATGCTTAGCGACAGAAATTGTAGGTTCAATTATGGCCATAGACTGAGGCCTACCTGTAGTGTATTATCAAAACATTTGTTCATTTTTTTTTCACATGTTATAAAATGACAGGGGTGTGTGTTGAAGATTGCCTGTTTTCTGGAGGTGGGCACTACACCTGAAAACAACTTCCACACCAGTGGCATAGAATTTCCTTGAAGTAGTACCTGGATGGAGAATCTGCATTGCTGTACCAACAGCGATGGACCCAACTGTCTTATTAACTACAGTATTATCTTATATTTCAGCTGTATTTTGAATAGCAGTGAACAGAACAATATGGTTTGCCTGTTGGATGTTTCTTTTATTTGTCTCTATAAATAACAGGTGAGACCATTATATCTGGTAAATATACACAGTCAGCCATGGACAGGCTGTTTGGATTCATAGGAAACAATCCTGATTTGGGGAGTAATAATAGGAATGAACCCCTTAGAACCAAGCCAGACAATTTGGATTTTCTTGTTTGTTTTTGGACTTTCTAAACATTTTGCAGTGCATTTCGTGATATATTCATTTTTGTTGTTGTTTATGTTAACAAATTGTATTGAGCTATTTTCCACCTGCTGCTGAGACTATCCTATTACCTACAGTATTATCTTCTTTACAAGTCCCATCTGCTTCTGCTATTACCTGCAGGTATATTGAGAGTCAGAGCATCAGAGGGTCATAGAGAATGATAGACAAAAAAGGAAGCCATCTAAATCTCTGGATTTAGGGCTGGAGGAAATAAGTCCCCATCCAGGAGGTGTTCTAAATCCAGGCTGCAGCAACATGTAACTCCCTGATCAGGGATATCACCAATGGCCTCCACTGCTGTCTCACTTCCTCCTTTGCTTCACAGATACAGGTTAACAGAGTTGGAAGAGACCTTGTAGGTCATATAGTCTGACCTCCTGCCCAAGCATCTGACAGATGGCAGTTCAGTCTCTTCTTGAAAGCTTCCAAGGATGAAGCTCTCACAACTTCTGAAGGCAAGCTGTTCCATGAGTTGATTATTCTCACTGTCAGAAAATGTCTCCTTATTTCCAGATTGAATCTCTCCTTGTTCAGTTTCCATCCATTATTCTTTGTCTGGCCTACAGGTGCTTTGAAAAATAGCTTGTCCCACTCCTCTCTGTGGCAACCTCTCAAATATTGGAACACTGCTGTCATGTCTCCCTGGTCCTTCTCTTCCCTCGACTAGCCAAGCCCAGTTCCTGTAACTGTTCTTCATATGTTTTAGCCTCCAGTCCCCTAATCATCTTGGTTGCTCTTCTCTGCACTCTTTCTAGAGTCTCAACATCTTTTTTATAGTGTGGTGACCAAAACTGGATGCAGTTTTCTGGACCATTCTAGGTATGGTCTTACTGAGGCTTTAGTATCTCACTTGATTAGTATTATTACTTCACTTGATCTTGATTGTATCCCTCTGTTAATGCAATTTATGCTTTTTTGGCTGCCGCCGCATACTATTGGCTCATGTTTAATTGTTTGTCCACAGTTTATTGCCAGTTCTCTCTAGCTAGGAAACAGCTTCCATTCTGGCCAGGTATTTTAATAATGTAGGAAGTAATGCCCCCAGCTCTTTATGGATTAACCTCAGATTCTGCTTAAATGCCAGTACAGGTAATCCTCAATTTATTCTTTTAGTGACTGTTTGAATTTATAATGGTACTGGAAACAAAAAAGACTTAACACAATTTTTCATACATATGATGGTTAAACATCCCCATGGTCACATGATCAAAATTCAGACGCTTGACAGCTGATTCATATTTATATTGGTTGCAGTGTCCCAGGTCATGTGATAGCATTTTGCAACCTTCAGATAAGCAAAATCAATGTTAAGATTCACTTAAGCATCATGTTGCTAACTTAACAGTAATTCACTTTTAACAACTGTGGCAAGAAAGGTCGTAAAATGGGGCAAAGCTCATTGAATAAATATTTCACTTAGCAACACAAATTGTGGTCACATGTTGAGAACTACCTTTATTTCATTAATTAATTAATTAATTCATGTATCTATTTATTTGGGAATGTTGAAACAGAATCAAGTTTTTGAAGGCAAGTGCTTGAGTCAATTACACCTAACCTGTTTTTCACCTACTTGGGGCATTACATGGAACATTACTTCTTCATTACAGGTTTGTTTTAAAAGTGATGTTACGCATTTAAACTGATGTACTTTCCCCAGTAAAGAAGCTTAATTTCCTTGAGCAAATGGTTCTTCATCTTCCTCTTCCATTTGCTTTTCAACCGATGTTTCCTTAACTGCTTCCTGTTCTTCTTGGGCACCTTACGGGCAGGATGATGTGTGAGACATACTAAAAAATCTGAAAAGGTTATCAAGGACCAACTACCTTAAACAGTGGGTGCACTTTTGGGGGGTTTGACCCACATTTGCCCTTTGATAGCACTTCAGTGATTATGACCTAAAAACAGATGGGGCCAGGACAACATTAAATTAAACCTAGCTTAATTCCAAGTAATTAAAATTAAATGTCCATGATGAAATACACAATTAATATGATTCTCCCTATGTGTTTAATCATTTCCCATTTCTACTTCATTAAAAAAAAAGATAATGTGATAGCAATTACTGTAGCAGCCTTGGAGTGTGTTACTCCAGCTCTTTCGAACTGGCTCACCAAATTAATGGAGTTGTTATTTCTTTTTATGGAAATGATTTATTTCTGAAGAACAGAATTTTAACTATGTGAGACTCTGGTCATATTCCTCAATTGATATAAAACCATGTTCTTTGTATATTTGTGATAATGCTGCTGTGTTCTGTTGTAAGGTGTTTTGTGGTATGTAATTGATTTTCCACGAGAATAATCTCTGCCATGATGCTGGGTGGGTGTGGCCTAGTCGACCTCCTGCACCATGGCCAGGGGGGCATTTTCACCCTCCCCGGGCTCAGGAGGCTTTCCTCAAGCTTCTAGGAAGGTGAAAATGGCCTCCCTAGGCTCTGGAGGTTCTCTGGAGGCCAGAAATGGGCCCATTTCCAGCCTTCCCAAATTTCTGGGAGGCCCATTTTTCACCTTCCCTGAGCCTGTGCTCAGGCCCTGTACTTACCTAGGATCCCAAACAGGTTGTGTGGAGACTCCTGGGAGGGGAGGGGTAGGGTGAGCGGGGCCAGCTAATCATTGGATTCACCTGCAATCAACTTCTTAAGATTCAGAGACCTCACGAATGCTGAAAGCTTGATAAATGTGACACATCATTTTGAAAAAGGAAAAGCTCTCTTTCTAATATGTGGACTGTTATTATTTTTTGCATACTGAAATGGGATTCTTCAGTTTGCTGTTTATGTTTTGGTTCAGAAATAGTTTAGTTTATTGCCACTGCACCTCATACAACAAAATCAAATACCATCTTCAGTGTACATTCTGACTATGAAAATAAGCACAAACACACATCCTACTCATTCTACACATTGAATAGAAAACCCCTGATATTGAATTAGAATAGGGTAGAGTAGAGTAGAGTAGAGTAGAGTAGAGTAGAGTAGAGTAGAGTAGAGTAGAGTAGAGTAGAGTAGAATAGAATAGAATAGAATAGAATGGAATGGAATAGAATTCAATTCTTTATTGGCCAAGTGTGACTGGGCACACAAGAAATTTGTTTTGGTGCAAATGCTTTCAGTGTACATAAAAGAAAAGATACATTTGTCGAAAGACAAGCATCATAAGGTACAACACTTAATAATAGTCAGAGGGTACAATAAGCAATCAATCATACTAGGAAACAGTCAGTATAAACCGTAAGTCTACAAGGGACAAAGTTACAGTAATACAGGTGCTCCTTATTTAATGACCACTTATTTGGATAGCAACTATCCAAAGTTATGATGACACTGAATGAGTGGCAGTTATGATCAGTCCTTGCACTTAATTATGGCCATCGTAGAATCCCGTGGTCATGTAATCATGCTTTGCTACCTTCCCTGCTAGCTTGTGATAAGCAAAGCCAGTGAGGCACGGTAATCCACTCTGTTGCTTGAATCAGCTGCTCACAAACAAGGAAATAAAGCACAGGAAAGGGCTGTGGTAGGTGGGTGGGGCCAACTGCTCACTGGTGCTAACGAACCAGTACAAACTGGCAGCATCTCACCACTCATTCTCAGTCATCCAGGTCATGATTGTCCCAACAGTGCTTTTCAAGAGGAAACTAGACTTTATTTATTCTTGAAGACATTTCACTTCTCATCCAAGAAGCTTCTTCAGTTCTGACTGAATGGTGGGGAATGGAAGGATTTATATTCTTTGCAGTCATCTGGTCATCAACACTCTCTCTGAGAGTCGCTGATGCCACTTGGAGGCCTGTTTACAACCTAGCTTTTTTCAGCAGTTCCAAGAAGTTTCCACGCCCATTTGCACTATTCAGGTGACCTTGAGGGCACAGATCAACCTCCAAGTAGCCTCAATGACTCCCAGAAAGAATGCTAATGACCAGATGACTTCAAGGAATATAAATCCTTCCATTCCCCGCCATTCATTTAGAACTGAAGGAGCCTCTTGGATGAGAATCAAAACATCTTCACGAGAAAAAACAAAACAAAGGTCAGTTGTCTCTTGAAAAAGCAGCTTTGAGATCCCTTCTGCATGCAAGTATTTGAATAGCTCCTGTCTTCCAGTTTTCAACAAAACCTGGTTATTCAATTAAGCCTTGTGGACCAGACTTGTTACTTTCTTCTCAAGACCATGAATCAGTTTGATTTTTATCCTGAAGGATGATTCCAAGTTTTTATACAGCTACCTACAACATATGATTCTAATTTTGAAATTTGATTATTTAACTGTTTGTTTTAATTATGGAGCTGGGGCCATACAGCATTTGGAGTCAGAGTTGGGTTATTGATTTGATTTGAATTATGCACCCATCTCCCATATCCAGAAAGGCAAAGAACTGTTGCTCTACTTTCTCTGCCCATAAATTTGGAGAATTCTAAACAGTCAACTTCTACCAAGATATTATGAAATCAAACAAGAGCAGGGAAAATATGTAGCATTAAAAGAAAGATGAATTTTCTTGTAGAGAAAAAAGGGGAACTGGTTATAGCGATGCATATAGTGAGACAAATAGTCCTTGAAGTATGATATAGAACATAGAATAATAGAGTTGGAAGAGACCTTGAAGGTCTTCTTGTCCAACCCTCTGCCTAGGCAGGAAAGCCTACATCATTTCAGGCAGATGATTGTCCAATCTCTTTTTGAAAGCCTGCAGTGATGGAGCACCCACAAGTTCTGAAGGCAAGATGTTCCATTGGTTGACTGCTCTCACCATTAGGAAATTTCTCCTTTGTCCTAGGTCGCTTCTCTCCTTGATTAGTTTCCATCTATTGTTTCTTGTCTCAGCCTCTGATGCTTTGGAAAATAGTTTGACCCCCTTTTCTTTCTGGAAGCCCCTCACATATTGGAACACTGCTCTCATGTCACCCCTGTCCTTCTTTCCACTAGATTAGATACTTTCAATTCCTGCAACCATTGTTCATATGTTTTAGCCTCTGGTCCCCTAATCATCTTCGTTGCTTTTCTCTGAACTCTTTCCAGAGTCTCAACATCTTTTTTATATTGTAGTGACCAAAAACTGGGTGCAGTTTAACACAGACCATTCATTTAATGACTGTTCCAAGTTACAGTGGTGCTGAAAAAGGTAACTAATGACTCATCTTGCACTGATGACCATTGCAACATCCCTGTAGTAATATGTAGTAAATTTGGGTGCTTGGCAATCAACAGTTTTTATGACAGATGCAATGTCCATAACAAATGTGATCGACATTTGAAAGAAAGAAAGAAAGAAAGAAAGAAAGAAAGAAAGAAAGAAAGAAAGAAAGAAAGAAAGAAAGAAAAGGGAATTGCTTTGCAGACATAAATTCTCAAGCTAAAACCCTGTTTTAATAACAGGGATGTCCTGGAACCTATATTCTAGTCAGTGTTACCCAACCCTGACTGGCAACTTTTAAGATGTCTGGACTTCAATTTCCAGAATTCCCCAGCCAGCACGCTTAATCTTAAAGTTGCCAAGGTTAAGAAACACTATTCCGAGTTGGTTAAAACCTGCTGAGCTACAAAATATTTCAAAAGGCCAAATGCTCATTCCTGGATTACCTGATTCCCTGGGGAACAATTACCTCCCAAAGACATTTTGCAGTTGGGTAGAGAGGTGGTTGTAAAACACACACACAAAGAGGAAAGGCACTCTTTTTAAAAATTTTATTGCAAGCATTTCCTTTCCATTCTATCTGTCCTTCATTCTTCTCTGTCTCTTGAGGATGCTGACTTTGTTACTGGTAGAGGCAGGAAAAAAACCCTCCCATTTGTCAGCCCGTTATCTTGTAGTTTCTTCATGTTGTTCTGTTTTCATTTTTTTTAAAGAAAAAAAGAAAGATTGCACAAAGGTGCAAGTCATTTATTTCATACTGAAAAGTTTCAGCTTTTGTGCAACAACTGTCAAGATCCCTTGTCTTTTTACTAGCAACAACAATATCTCTGTAATCATAAGTCTTTTTTCCCCCATCGAGCAACAATTGCAACTGACGTCTCTTGTGCAATGTAGCAATTGTGCTGCAAAACAACACTAGTTAATCACCAGATATTTTTAAAGATTGATTTGATGGCCAATTCTTTTTATTCTCCTTTTTTTCCCCTGGGCTTTAGCCATTAATATTAATAGCAGAATGAGAATAATTCCTCTTTCCTAATATAGATCTCAGATTGTATTCAAAGGACTCTCCCCTTTTTTTGGTAAAAAAAATAAATAAATCTCTTTTTATAAAAACTGTGGAGGCTGCTAAAACAGTCTGTTTTGCTTCCTTTGTAGCAAAGCAGATTTCCAATTTGTCAATCTGGTTCTTGGATTTTAAATGAAATATCTGGAGGTAAATTGACTAGTTCATATAGGAACAAAGGTGTAATCACCTAATTTAGAAAATGCTGCCATGTAAAAAAAAAAAAAACCAGCCTTGGTGCATAATCCTGGCTTGTTTTATATATGTGCAAGGAATATTTGCTCAGAAAAGAAATAAAAAGTGTTTTTCTTTTCTAGGAGCAAAGAATGCTGGCTGGATTGCACTCCTGATAGCAATGATGTATGTATTCCTGAGAATAATAATAAAAACACTCTCAAGTCAGATTCCAGCAAGCTCCTTGGCAAAATTATTTTATATTCTTAATCTGTGGTCAGAGAAACTGGGGAAATAATTGCACTGAGTTTCTCCAGAGAGACAATAAGTTGGCTGACAATTACTTGGGAGGGGGCCCATAATAACAACAGCGATACCTTTCTTTATATTTCCTAAGCTCTTTTATTATCTTGTATTTTTGCTCCCTCCCGAGGAAATAGATTCCACAGAAACATGGTGAAAACTTAAGAGAAAATAGCCTTTTTTGTTTTAGACTAAGAGAAAAATACCAGCTATGGCTTTCTTGATTATCAATTTCATTGAGTTTCTTAATTTTGTGTTCATTTACATTCATGTTTGCTAATTTATTATGATCTGTTTCCAGATAATCGATAGATAGATCAGAGATGGTATTCAGCAGGTTCTGACCAGTTCTGGAGAACCAGTAGCAGAAATTTTGAGTAGTTTAGAGAACCAGCAAATACCACCCCTGACTGGAGATTTTACAGTATCTTTCCCCTGCCACGTGCACCAAGCCACACCGCAGAACTGGTAGTAAAAAATTTGAATCCCACCACTGAGACAGATAGATGATAGATAGATAGATGGATGGATGGATGGATGGATGGATGGATGATAGACAAATTTCAGCAATCTACTCCATACTTTTTAGATAGATACAATAAATGACAGATAGACAGATAGACAGATAGACAGACAGAAAGATAGATAGACAGACAGATAGAAAGAAGTCAGAGTTGATAGACCGATAGATATAATAGAGAAATATGACAAAGAGAGAGAGGCAGAGACACAGGGGGGACAGATATTGTGAGATCTAGGTTCAGATGGGATGTATGAAATATCAAGTTTATGATTAAAATTCTAGTACAATTGCAACCATTTTATTATGCTTTTTCCCTTGCATCACACAATCTATTTTGAGCTCTATCTCTGGCTCATTGTGGCACACTCAGATAGAGTTTGGAGGCTGCAGAAATACATTGCTATGTGTTGCTTGAAAGTCACAAATTACACCCACCCACAGTGTGATGAGGACACATCCGTATTTGGCCTAATATCAAGGTATTCTGGCATGTGAAAAGAAGAAACATTTGTCCCTATGCTATAAGCCCTTTTCCAATAAATAAATGCAATGTTTTTGAAGAGAATAATCTCAAGACCACACTTGAAATATTGCATTCAATTTTGGTTGCCAGATATGAAAAGAATGTTGAGCCTCTAGAAAGAATGCAGAGAAGAGCAACAAAGATGATTAGGGGACTGGAGGCTAAAATATACAAACAGTTGCAGGAATTTGATATGTTTATTAATGAAAAGAAGGACTAGGGGTGACATGGTAGCAGTCTTCCAATATTTGAGGGCAGTGGTGGGATTCAATTTTTTTTACTACCGGTTCTGTGGGTGTGGCTTGGTGGGCGTGGCAGGGGAAAAATACTGCAAAATCTCCAGTCATTGGTGGTATTTGCCAGTTCTCTGAACTACTCAAAATTTCCGCTACTGGTTCTCCAGAACTGGTCAGAACCTGCTAAATATCACCTCTGTTTGAGGGGCTGCCACAATGGCCTATTCTATTCTATTCTATTCTATTCTATTCTATTCTATTCTATTCTATTCTATTCAGAAGGAGGAGTCAAGCTATTCTCCAAAGCACCTGAAGGCAGGACAAGAATCAATGAATGAAAACTAATCAAAGAGAGACCCAACTTGGAACTAAGGAGAAATTTCCTGACATTGAGAACAATCAACCACTGGAACAGTTTGCCTTCAGACATTGTGGGTGCTCCATCACTGAAGTCTTTTAAAAAGAGACTTGGCAGCCAGGGGTGGGATTCAAACTTTTTAACAACCAGTTCTGTGGACGTGGCTTAGGTAGTGGGCATGGCTTGGTGGTCACGTGACTTGGTGGACAGGGCTTGATGGCCAACTCAATATCACTCACATTGAGGCACGCATCTCCTTGCCTGGCCTCTCATGACTGTGGGGATGCTGCAACAGTTGTAAGTGTGAATGGTCACTTCACACAAGCAAAGTACCAGCAAAGGAGTGGGGGGGGGGGACTCCAGAGAAGTTCCTGACACAGGAAGTCTAGTCCTGCCAAGAATGTAGTAAGGGTTAATGGAGAGGCAGTTTCTGTAAGCAACACCAGAATGTTTCCTTCCTGCCTTCCTTACAGGAATAGGCCAGTAATTTCTTCTAACAACAGGTTCTCTGAACTGCTTAGAATGTTAACAACCGGTTCTAGCGAACAGGTGAGAACTGATAGAATCCCATCCCTACTGGCAGCCATTTGTCTAAGGTGTTATCGGGTCTCCTGCTTGAGCAGAGAGCTGGACTAGAAGACCTCTAAGGTTCCTTTCAACTCTGTTATTCTGTTCTGTCTTCTCCATGCAGAAAAATAGAATCTGTGAAAGTTTCACAGATGAAAGTGAAACAGTGGAAAGGAAAAAGTCTGTAGAGATTCTCAGTCATCCAGGTCATGGTTGTCCCAAAGGTGCTTTTTCAGAAGGGAATTAGACTTTCTTGTTTTTTCTTTTGAAGACATTTTGCTTCTCATCCAAGAAGCTTCTTCAGCTCTTGCCCACATCCAATCAGAGCTGAAGAAACTTCTTGGAGATATGATGAAACATCTTCAAAAAACAAGAAAGTCTAGTTGCCTTCTGAAAAAGTACTTTGGGACAGTGGAGTGGAAGAAATCAGATTTCAAAGTCTGTTCTAACCTTCCTTTCCTTTCAGAAATTTAATGTTCACAACAGGGACATTTGTTAAGGTCTTAGGATTTAAGAGCGATCAGCAGTGAAGCTTATGCAATATAGGATGATGCAACAAGAATGAATCAGCATAGCATGGGTATTTCCCTTTAAGTCTGGGGATGGACACCCCTTTAAGAGGTGTTTATATAAAGGCAGCCATTAGAGGGTCTGTTCTCTCTCCTTGTGTTCGGTATTCATTGCAGAAGTTCTCCGTGTAGAGTTAAGAAGAAGATTGCTTACAAGTTATGTTGCCTACCACACATATTTCTGTATATAACTGTTGTATAAACCACTGTTAAATGTCTAAGTCTCTATGTGTTGTATGTTGCTCCTGGGTTGTCTTATAATGACAGTCACACTGCAAACGGTCTGACAACATTGAATAAGAAAATTGATAGGTTTTAGAAGAGCATTTTGAAGGAAGCTTTGGATTCTCAATGTTAAGGCCCTGTCACACTGCCCAA
>BHFT01021184.1:0-57426 GCA_004320025.1 Laticauda laticaudata
CTTCTAATAATTTCATTTTTAAAATCAAATTTGTATACTATCCATCTCCCAAACATCACTCTGGGTTGTCATAAACAAAATTAAATAGTACATTAACTGATTGTTCGTGTTCTGTGACATGTGTCGTTCATTTTTTTAAGATCAAAAGAAAGTTCTTAGGTATTTCTTTTTTTACTTCCTGCTGTGACTTTAATTACCCAATTTTTGGGGCTTAGTTGTTCTGGCAATTTTATAGCATGACACAAGAGGCATAATATCTTTGGAAGCAAACACCTTAAAATCTGTATGGAGATTTGATAATGATAGTTAAGTGGATATGGATATGATGTTAAGTGCTGGATAAAACTTGAACAAACTTAACCTTGGCTTTTTTTTAAAAAAAAATGGAATAACTGGCTTTATAAATGTACGGAATAAGAGTTCAAGTAGCCCTCAATTTATGATCACAATTGAGCCAATTGAATGGTATGTGCGAAGTAAGAACTGACTGAATTCTTCATTTGGCCAAGTTGATTGGACACACAAGGAATTTGTCTTTGTTGCAAATTGTTTAAATGAACATAAAAGAAATATACATTGATCAGAGTCAAGAATCTTAAGGTACAACACTTAATTGATAGTCATAAGGTACAAAGCAATCAAACCATACTTAGGAAACAGTCACTATAGATCATAAGGAATACAGAATTTGTGAAGCGAGTCTTTGCCCCGTTTTTAACAAATTTCTTTGCCACATTTGGTAAGTGAATCCTGTAGTTGTTCAATAAGTCACACATGTGTGTGTTTATATTTTTTTTTATTTTAAGACAAAACATACAGACAATAGATTAAAAAAACATAAAACCATCTTTCCATTTTGTACATACAATGTGTCAGTTGGTTTAGAATCTCTTTGTGCAATCTTCTTGTTTCAGAATTCTTTTGTGCAAAGTTCACAATTTATATCAGTCTCACATTGTCAAGCTAACATATGCTTATCATATTTGTCAGTTATTAATTATCGTGCTATTTATTCCATCAATATTATGATTTATGCTGCACCCAATTGGTTGAATATGTCTTACATGTATATTTTTGTATCAGTCGTATTAAAACTTCTGACAAACAAATTGATCTATTCGTTTATCTTACATGTCTTTTTCCACCATTTAATAAACAACCCATATCATATAAATTTGCTTTCTTGTTCATAATTGTTTAAATTAACATTCTCCTGCATAGGTTTTTGTCATTTTTCCAGCTGCTTCCACAAATTCCAATTCTAGCCGGTGTTAAACATTTACAATCAATATTTCAATGTTTTTTGTATATGTCCAGTATGACTTTCCCAGTTAAAAAGATCTCTGGTTTAAAGTCTTGTTATGTTGTTTTAAATTCATTTTTTTCCACCTGTGTGGATTTTAGTCAGATAGTTTCCTTTTTGTCCGAACATGTCCACTACATCATGGTAATATGACCAGGTATCTAATGACATTTCCAGCATTTATCTGAGTATTTTAACATTTCCGCAAAGTCTCGTCAGACGGTAGTGCCACCTGTAAACATCTTATACAAATTTCTTTATATGTTAGTTTGACATTGTACTTTTTAATTTTGAGATCACAATTATTTGCCATTTTTTTAAATCAAGCCCATATACCAAAAATTTTCCCCCAAGCAATCATCGTTTCTTTAACTTGTTCCTCCTCCAAATTTAAATTACTAATAGATGTCCATAAAGTTTTTTAATTACCTTTTCAGCAGTGCCCATCAAAATTTTATCTAAATCAGTCAACTTATCATAAATACCTTTGCTTAGAGTCTTTATCAACTTAGAATTATATTTGTAAATATTTAAAACCAATTCATTTTTACACCTTGTTCTTCCAACACTGCATAGATTTAAGTTCAGCCCTTTTCAGTTCAAGCATTTATCATATCTAACTATTGTTCCCTTTTACATTTATTGGATAAGAAAAAGCTTCAATTGTTTGATATCTATGTTGGATTTTTTAAGTTTTAAATATGTCTTTATTTCTCCCAGTTCAAAAACAATGCTCTCAAATATAATGTCTTCTAAAATACCCCTGCTGTTTAGTTCCCTTTATACAGAGAAAGGCATGCCATTTCAACAGCAAGTCATGACCTTCAAGTCAGTAATCTAACTCTTCCTTAGTTGTTATGCATTTCCTTTACCCACATCAAACTTGATGTCGGTAAATATACCTCCAATTGGGCAAGGCAAACCCTCCTCTTATTCTTGCATTTGTAACAGTTTTAATTTATCTCTTGCTTTTTTTACCCTGCCATATTTCACACATCTATTTAAATCTTCAAAAAAACTCTTTCCTAACCGAATTAGGAATTGTCTGGATAATTATAAAAATCAGGCATATATTATCTTAATTGTAGATATTCTCCAATCAATGATAGTTGCAGTTTTTCCCATTTTATCAAATCTGTCGCGATTTGCTGTTTGGAGTTTAACATAGTTATTCTTCTTCAGTGACTACATCTTGTGTAATGATGTATCCCTAAATATTTAACTTTGTTCTGACCTGTATTTTAATAAATTTTTCCAACTCTTTCTTTAGTTCTTGCTCACATATTCCTTTGTTAATATTTTTGTTTTTGTCTTTATTTATTCTCAACCTCTACTTTTCCATATTATATTATTTGTTCTATTAATTTGGGTGCTGTTTCAATGGTCTTCTAATATAAAAATCACCAGGTCATCTGCAAAAGCTTGCATTTATATTCCTCCTTTTTAATTTCATTCCTTTTTATTCTCTTTCTTCTCTAATATTTCTATTCAACAACTTCCAGTGTTAAACACAAACAGCAGAGGTGACAATGACAGCCCTGCCTTGTCCCTTTTCTTATGTCTATCAGATTGTGTTAATTCTCCATTCACCATCACCTTGTAGTTTGTTCATGTACATTGTTTCAATGGTTTGGATAATTTTTTTCCAAAGCCCATTGTATCAATTGCAGTAAATAAATACCCAAACTCACATTGTTAAAGGCTTTTGTGCATCTTAGAAACATCAGGTCATTTGTTTCTCACGCGGGCTTCTAATTCTTCGCGGTATCCAAATAATTGTTCACATTGTCTTTGATTTAGTTCTCTTTGCAGAAATCTATGTTTGATCAGTTAGGAATAAATATGTAAGTATCTTTTTAGTCTTTCTGCCAAAATTGAAGCATATTTTATAGGTCTGAGTCAATACGGATTATAGCAAATCTATAATTTTTAAACTTTGCCGCCGCCCCCCCCCCCCCGTATTGGAACCAAAGGTTCCCCCAGCCAACCCAACTGCAGGTCATGTACCTTCTTTGGATAAGGTGTAATGTATCGCTCTGACCACTCGCTTCTCCGGGTCATTCTCCTTTTCTTCAATATTACTTCACCTCATACACTTCTTGAAAGATTGAAGATTCATATTTCCTGCAAAAGCTTGTCCACACATTCCTCGCTCAGCCAAACCGATCTGAAACCCGGTGCTTTCCCACCTCTTCTGTTCTTCCTCCTTAAGGCGTTCTGTAAATTCCATCATATGTTATATTTCCTTCCAACATTGTTTCAATATTTTTAGTATCTGAAAGAGGTTTGCTATCTGTAGATATTGCTTATTATTTTTTTCTTGATAAGTTCTCTTTGAAAATATGTTTTCCATAAGTAGTCTTGATATTTTTTTCTTCTCATTTCCATAGCAAACCGGCTCTTCTTTATTATATTAAGGACTAATCCTTCTTGCTTCTCTTTCCTTCACCAGTTTACACCTAGCCATCTGCCTGTTTGTTTGCATCTTCAAAGTAATTCTGTTTGGCATTTTTAATTTTTTGTGCTCATTCTTTTTCAAATTAGTACCCATTGGTAGGCTTTAATATATCACTTTTATTTTTAATACTCTTTTATTTGGTGGGACTTCTGTAAATCTTTTTCCAAATCTCTTTTATAGTATCACTCCCTCTATGCTCTTAAATGTCTTTTTCTGTTTTTATTCGTTCTCTTCTCCTAAGTATTATTCTATTATCAGCCTCTTGATGTAGGCCTTCATCATGTCCCAGATGTATCGTTCTTTCTATTTCTTGAAGAAGAAAATAATTCTTTCTCTATTTTCTTTCAAAGTCTTTTCCTTTTAAATCATATTTATTTAAAGTCCATCTAGATCTCCTCTTGTGTCCTTTCCAAATAACTGACACCGGCATTATGATCTTCCCAAGTGCTCTGTTTCTATTTCAATCTGTCGTACAATTAGTCAATACATTCTGCTCTATATTCCATATATATCTATTCTGAGACAGGATGTATAGTCTGTTTTGAATAAAATGTATACTGCTTCCTTGCCGACATTTCTTCTCTCTCCATGCATCTTTCAAGGTTAAAATTTTTCTATTATTTGAAGGAAGGATTTTGGTATATCTCTTTTTTTCATTTGCTAACGCGATGTAAATAAATTTCCTTGTTTTAGTAGTATATTCATGTTGTTTTTTCAATATGCTATCTCTTGTAAGCAATTATATCAAATTTCTAATTTGTCTAATTTTGTGAAATACTTTCCTTCTTTTAGTAGCCAAATTCAGTCCATTGTTATGTTAACTCAAAATCACTTTTCTGATCATGCTAAGCTCTAGTAGTAGGAGTTGTTAAATTGTCGTCTAGTAGATCGTCGAAGTGGTCATTGTATCTCATGTGAGAGCTTTCACGCCCTACTGCACCTTCTTACTCTCTGTATGCATCTCTTGCGTATACCTACTTGCTATACTTATAGATCTCACAGTCAGTGCTCTTTTTTCTCTCTATCACTCCTTTTCTCATAAAGTCGTTCTAAGATGAAGGATAGCTACTTACGCATTCATGTCAGAACTGTGATGCTATTGATATTATGCCTGGCCACAGTTATAAGCAATGATCGCTGCTTGGTCATGTGAACACACTCTGTAGTGTGATATTGAAGGTCCATACATATGTAGAAAGAGCTAAACTTTTTATGTAATCAAATAGTGCACAAAACCTAATTAACCCTCTAGGCAATCTCCTCTTAACTCGTCTTCTTCAAGTATCTCGCTCTCACAATAGAAGAAAGCAGGATGCGAAAACCACTTGCTCGAAAATAACACCACAGATTGTTCTCTATCTTTAATATTTTATGGTGTGTGCTCTCATCACGCAGTCTCTGGAGAGAATTATCTTAATACATCATACTCAATTAGAGAAATCACTAACATGCTGAGATCTGTGCATGCATATTGGTATGATCTTAGGTCATCTGTTCCATATCTCCTCCTCTATGATACATGTAACGCGAAGAGGCGTTCATCTCACATGCCACATTATCCTCACTCTACTATTACTTGATTCCCCATTCTCACTCTCACGTAGCTTCACTAATTATAAGCTAAATATGTTTACTTGCCAATTATTTACAGCGAAGGTTTTCGATATTTCCGTTAACTACTACTCATTATTGGAATCTATAATAAAATTCTGATTTATCTATTTACCATTCTAATAGATTCACATCTGCCTTCTCAATATCGCTCAAATCGAATATCAATGTCTCCAATTTTTTTCTATCTCTTTGTTAGTCTTCTTTATTTTTAAAAATCTGTCTATATATTTCATCTCATCTGTTGAAGTATATTTCCACTTTTCTCATCTGTGCTTCTTCTATTTTTTAGCTACCAATCTTCTGGATTATTGAAATAATCTGTAATGTCACTATCGTTCTCTATTCTCTTTTATACTGTTGTCATATTGTCTGCATAGATTACTGCATATACCTCCATTGGGCAGGTACGAGAGGAAGCTGGAAGATGTGTCTTTCTACTCATCTATATAATGCTTATGCTGTAAAGAAAGAAGAGAGAAAAAAAAATAAAAAAGAGGAGAAAAGGAAAAAAGGGGAAAAAAAGACAAAGGCAAAAACGTATCCACTCCAAAGGATAAAAGGGAAAAAGGCCACTTGTATACCTTAAACGGCCACTATAGATATACCTTAATCCAATTAATTCAGGACTTCGCTACTACCTTAATCCACATTTCAGTTACATGGCTTAACATCGCAAAAAGTCAAAACACTGTCTAAAAAGGGAAAAAGAGAAAGACGCAATATCTCTCTATGTTCCTCTTAAAGAACAACCAGAAAACAAGAATAGAAGATTTACATTCTGGTTCCTGGTTTAAAAAGTCAAAGTTCAATTTTTAAAGAGAAAAAAAGCCAAAATATGGGGATTGGGTGAGAGCTAGAAAGGGAAGGCAAAGCGTAAAAAGCAAATTTTTACATCCAAACAAGCTAACCAGAGGCTAACACCTTCTTGCCGCAATATCCAAACGCTATTTGTTAAATCAGCTCACGCCAGTCTTTTCCAAGGTACGTTCAATCTTCTTTCTATTCAATTTTCAACTCCAGATCCAAGGGATCTATTCAGAAGTGAGCACCTGAGATAAACAAACTTTGCCAATGCTCATCTCTATCTTTTCAAATACACAGCTCGGAGTCCTTGATTGTCACATCAAACTAGTGAAGAAAAAAAGAAACACATGTATCCAAGGCTTTCTGGCTGGCAGTGTATACTCTCACGTTCCTTCACTTTCACTTCCCTCCTCAATCTACAGCCAGGAATTAAGAAAAAAAACGCGTAAGTAAATACTTCCCCCCCCCTTTTTCCTCCCCATCCCACTAACCTGCTTTCCAGCTCCATTCTCCTGTGCAGGATAACCAAAGAAGACCAGCTGATCAGCTGGGACTCTACAGGCAGAGAATAGAGGTGGTGGGGCCAGTCAGAGGTGATATTCCGAACTACTCAAAATTTCTGCTACCCATTCTTCAGAACTGGTCAGAATCTGCTGAATACCACCTCTGATATGTGCAGTGTTTTGACTTTTGCAGATAAAACAATAAAATAACTTGAGGATCATGTATTCAGGAAGAAACCACAGTGATTAAAGCAGTTAGCAATAGCACTTACGTTTATGTGCCGCTTTATAGTGCTTTATGGCCCTTTCTAAATGGTTTACAGAGTCAGCCTCTTGCCCACAATAACCTGGGTCCTCATTTTACTGATCCCAGAAGTATGAAAGGCTGAGTCAACCTTGAGCCTGGTGAGACTCGAATTGCAGAACGACTGGCAGTTGGCAGTCAGCAGAAGTAGCCTGCAGTACTGCACTCTAATCCTGCACCACCATGACTCTTTATTATGTTTTTAAAAGCTGGGAGCTGCTTTTTTAATCAAGCTTGCAATTGATACCTGTCTAAAATGACAAAACATGCAATTACTGATGTTGTTATGTCTACGTTGTAGTTCTCTTCATATTCACTCATCTCTCTTATGTTCCAAAGTCTTAAATTTGGTATAAATGTTCATAGACCTGCAGCCATAACTTGAATTTGCTTTCCAATTTGAATGGTGCACATTGACCCTGGCCAAGAAACTATATCTTCTAGAGAGAGGGAAAAAAATCTTCCAGGGTTCCAATTTATGCACTCATTTTGCCCTGCTCTCATTTTCTATATTCCCTACTGTGCTTTTCATAGGGACAGCAGGCTGCAGAAACTTGTAAACTGATTCCAAGCAGATGGGCTTGATTGTTAGTTCTCTCTGTTTGTGCCAACTCCTGCATGCTTCTTGCCATTAAAACACTAGACGTGCTGGAAAATATCCCCCTTTTCTGCCCAAGGGCATCCAAAGGATTCTAGTTTGGCACAAATCCTCAAGGGCCCCTGTAGCTTGCAAAGATGTTTTGTGGCAACTGGGCTCCATCATAGCTGCTTCATAAGCAGAGCCAGATGAAGGTGGGGGAATTAAAGGCAGCCTTCACTCCTTCCTTTGAAGACTCCCATGGTTGCTTTTCATGCTAGTGTGCTTTATATTCTGCTCATCTACATAAAAATTCATCCTTGCAAATGGGCAAATATCCCTTTTCTCTTTAGCAAAGAGTGTAATAAGGAAGTAGTAGCACCAGTCTTCCTTCCTTCCTTCTTTCCTTCCTTGCTTCTCCCTCCCTCCCTCCCCATCTCCTTTACCCTCTCCTCTCTTCCATCTCACCAAAAACAATTCTTTAAAACCAAGAGACTGACATCCATAGAAATGTGTTAGGTTCTTTATTAGGGCTTGTTTAAAAAGTTCTTCTCTTTTCAGAACAGTTAGAACATCTTTTTAAAGAAGATTAAGATGGCACATTTTCATGGCTGATAGCTACCAATTTCTGCCTGCCGGTTTGGATTCTGGGCTGAGAAAATTAGCATTTGACCCAACTCAGGAATATTTTGGTTGTAATTGCCTTTGTCATTTTTGTCTTACTTGGAGAGGTACACAATGGAGAACTGCAATATATTGGCAAGAGACTCATTTTTTAAAAAAATATACACCTGTGTGAGTCATTTATTACCGATTTAAAAAATGTGATTCTCATGATAGATAGGCTCTCAGCCTTCAAGATCTTCTACTATCGCTTTGCATCTTTTGGCTGTCATAAGAAACGGGAGGGAGGGGAGGTAGGGAAAGTCTGGGAAGTGAGCTGGAGGTGTTACATTCATCTGTTGTGTAAATGAGGGGGGGGAGCAAACATCAGAGTTAGGTTTCTATTTCTTGCTTAGCTTTCTTTTCTCTGCAACCCGTTATCAAAGTATGCCAAGGTCAACGGACAGAGGCCTCATCATCACCTGAAGATGCCCACATGATCATATTCACAACTTCTAATTGGAAGTTTCATCTGAACTATTGGGGGTGGGAACACTTCCATCACTTTGTGTATGTGAATTGTGCACCTAATTTCTCAGATTCAGAATTCTTTGGTTGCTACCACTTCACTTTCAGTAAAAGATATCTTTTCTCTACTTTAAAGAGTCTAAGTATTTCTTTCCTGGATTTTGAATGGAGCTCCGCCTGACAATATGTTTTTTTCTTCACCATATAATCATTGTGCCCAAAGTAGAACTACTTTAACATATTATTTTGAAATGCCCTGTTTACACACAAAATAGTTGTTTCCTATCATTTTAAATTATGATTATTTTAGAAGTGCACACTTAAGTGTTTTGCACACAAAACAGTTCTGCTTTCAGTTTAAAACATTATTTCAAATTCAAAGCACTTTCCAGATTATTGAAGAAGTCTGTTTGAACTGTGTTCCACACAGTTTGCACATACTTACTTCACATCCCATCTTAAATAAATAATAGCAATAACAGCGCCCTCGGAAGAACAGAAAATTCATATTTTTTGTCTGAACTTTGCTGTAAAGATTATACTGAGATATATTAGGATTATTGTTATATATATTGGAATTATATGGATATCGCACCTGGGAGCACAAAAGAGTGGATTTTTTAAATATGTACAACATCAGTATGTATATGTAACATAGTTACACATTATTAGTTTTGTAAACATTTAAAGCTCATATGTTCTCTGCCTCTAATCTAAGGCATCCACAACTTGCTAGCTGCTAGGGGATTTGTTATGAAATATTTTTGAATATGCTATCTAATGAAGTTTCAAAGGGGATCAATTACACAATTAGACAGCATATAACCCACAAATGAAAAGAACAGAACAGCTGTACACTGTTTTGAAGAGGGACAGGCAACTTGAAGTGCAGTTTTCCAATATCTTTTTCCTGGTCCCCAAAATTCATAATTTTCTGAATTATTAAATTTTGCATGATTTTGTGGTGGGAAACAAAACATTAAGTATATTTATGTCAAAACTCATACCAGGATCATGCTAACATATACATATATATTACACTGATACAGAAACAATTTTTCTCAATCTAATGTCCCTCAATGTGTTGGGAATGTAATTCCCAGAACTTCCACTTCCACAACTGGGGCATCATACTGGAAAAGCTGTGCTAAAATATTCTTCATGCAGTTAAAGAAGGTGAGCGAAAGGGAAAAATACAGCTGGAGAACGGTAGCAAGTTCAGTCTTCTGAAACCTCATGCTGGATTGTATCAGGAACTACAATATGGTGGCTTAGTGTATTTATTAACTCCAACAATGTAGTTTGGAAACTGTAATCTATGAGCTAGATTTACTTATGGATCAGGTGACTCTAATTCCATAAACCAAAACTAAACAATGACTTGGAATAATGTACAAATCAAGCCCAGGGGTGGGATTCTACCAGTTCAGACTGGTTCTATAGAACCGGTTGTTATGACTTTGTGCAGTTGGGAGAACTGGCAAATTGTGCCCCTGGTTGTCCCCACCCCTCTCCGCCCCCCCTTGCCCAGTAAATGCTTTTCACACATGCACAACATCGTGTGAATGCCCAACATCGCTGACTGCATTCTTCCCTGCCCAGTCACTCCTTAAGGTATTTCTTTTTTCTTCTTTTCCCTCCAGACGACCAGCTGTTCCTATGATCAGCTGTGCCAGGATTCCCCTGGCTGTCTTACTGCTTCAATAGGAGGCTTCCCTGAGAACCAGGAAGGCTAAAAATGGAGGGGGGTGCAGCACCACCACCCTCACATTCCATTTTTTGCCTTTTTGGGCCCCAGGAAGCTTTCTGGGAGCAAAAATGACCACCAGGATGCTTCCCTGAAGCCCAGAAGGCCCCAAAACAGAGTGTGGGGGAGGATGCTGTGCACCCTTTCCAGGCTCCATTATTTTTCTTCTTGAGCCCCAGGAAAGCCTTCTGGGAGCAAAAACGCCCCCCTAGGAGACTTCCCTGAGGCCCAGAAGGCCCCAAAACGGAGCCTGAGGGGGTGCTGCACGCCCCTGCCAGGCTCCGTTTTTTTCTTCCTGGGCCTCAAAATGTGTATGTGCGTGCTAAAAAGAAAGAAGTCACCCAGTCACATTAGCACACCCACCTAACCATGCCCACAGAACTGGTTGTTAAAAAATTTGAATCCCACCCCTGACCAAGCCAAGTACCAATTAATGCAAAAAAAATTTATCTGTGTAAGATATATTGGAAATTATTTCACTTATACTTCCTAACTAAAATGCACACTTTATGAGCTATCAACATTTCTCCCTGTCAATTCTCTATACCCTGGCTGGGTTTTAGGGAAGGGGAAGACAGGGAATAAGAGCCACTACAGAACTATAATGCTTCAGCAAATTGGAAGTCACAGAAAAAACAGCAATTCTTAACCCCACCCAGCTTGCCAAATCTTGTTTGGAGTTTGCCCTTACGATTCCAGTACCCAGGAGCAGAATATGATATTGTAACAACATACCTACAGTTGAGGTTCCCAATGTCATTCCAGGGAGAACAATACCCCTGTTTTTATGTTTTTACATTTAAAAAATAGTTTTTATTTAGAAGAGAGAGAAAAGGTAGCAAGCTGCAACATACAGTGTTAGGTTCTACCATCATTTATTTACAATGTTGCTTCTGGTTTTTCCATTTAGATCTCATAATCTTTCCTGAGAAGAACAAATAAAGGGCAATTGCAATCTAATACTTTGTGTGAAAATATCTCTGTTTGGAAAAAAGGACAAATGTAAACAGGACTGATAGGAAATGTCCTCCAAAGGAAATACTGGCTAGCATTTGATAAATTCATGTTTTGTATCTGATTTGTATCTCTACATTCTGTGGATGAACTCTTTAGAACAAGGGTGTCAAACTCGGGGCGTCATGTTGTTGTCATGTGACGTATCATGACTTTTTTTCCTCTTTGCTAAACCCAGGGTGGGTGTGGCCAGTGCATGAAGCATCCATCCCATGAGCCGCGAGTTTGACATGCCTGCTTTAGGACATATTTTGTCAAGCCATCCAAAACGTTCTCCAAATCCCAAATGCCTCCAATAACCCTGTCCAAACACTGTCCATTGTACCTCCACAAAAAGAATAACATTTGTACCACTTTCTCTGTATTGAGGGAAATGTTTCAGCTGAATGTGGCTGGTTATTATTCACATCAAAATATATTCTATTATTAAATAGAAGAGTACTTTAAACAACTGAGTCTTACTTAATGTTCATTGATTGTATCTGTTATGCTTCACAGAGGGAGGAGAAGATTTTACCTTCAAGGCAGTGTTGACTCTAATCATTTAACTTTGAATTCAACTCTTGGCTAAACTTGGTAGAAGACTTCCTGTCCCAACTTGCCTAGTTTAGTCTCTTTCCTGATTGCAACAATTGAAGTCATAACACAACACTTGATTGTCTGTTGCAGAGCAGTAAGGTGGAGTCCTTGTTTATCAGCTTCAGCATTTTATATCTGTATTTCTTCTTATTCTAAGTCTAAATCAACACATTAAATGTTTTTTGATGACCTTAAATAGCTGCAATGTGTTTACTTTCTGTAATCTGGAAATCATTGGTCTCACCTTGCCACTTTTAGCTCTAAACTTTCAACAGTTGATCAGATATGCAACTCATTACATACTTAAATGCATATATTCTTTTAAACAGTATTTTCAAAAGAATTCTTCGAGAAGATAATATTTTATTTGTCCAAGGATTAAGCATTTGGCCCCAAATTCTTGCCTAAATAAATAATGGTTGTGTGCTATTTCTTATACATATTGACTACCTCAACACATAAACCTTATTTTATAGTGATTTTATTCATTTAAAATGAATTAGGATCCAAAGTTAAGAAATGAATAAAATAAAAAATGCTATGTTGTGTCTTGTATTATTTTTAAAAAGAGATCCAAGTCATTTAACTTAAAACAACTTATAGTGCAATTTGAGGACTATGGAGAACCAAGTGTTTTTCAGATTTATTCAATCAATATAGACTCAGTTTTAAAACAGATGTATTATAGAATGAAACAGCAGAAATTGCCCAGTCACAACTTTTACTTTATGTTGTATCGCAGAAATTTTTGTGAAGTACTGCTATGTATTGCTTGGGAGAAAGGAAAACACACATAGTCCTCGATTTACAATAGCAATTGAGACCAGCATTTCTTGGCTAACCAATGTGATCATAAAGTGTAACAGCATCACTTAGAGATGACAATCTCTGCTATCCTGGTTTGCTACCATTAACTGAATCTCAGGATCATTCAGCAAGGAAACTTCCTGCCATCTTACCACAACTAACTCAATGGGGAAGCCACTAGGAAGTTGCAAAGTCCCAAGCAGCACAGCAGGCAGGTCAGTGGCTGCTGCAGAGTGAGGAAGGTTTGTGTGAAACTGCAAGAGTGGTGTATTGAAACACCAGGAGGGTGTATGTAAGTGCATAAGTGGCAGGAGAGGCACATCAAGGCTCCAGGAAGGTATGTGGGAGGGTATAAGTGACCAGTATGATGTGAGTGAAGAGTGGCAATGAAAGAGTACATGGGTAGGAGAGACTTACCCTAATGACTTGCAATCTTCCCTGCCAGCTTCCCCACCAATTTTCAGGAGAAGCTGTCAGAGAAGGCAGCAAATAGCAATCAGAGGATTGCAGGGCCCTGCAACTGGTCATAAGTGCAAGCCAGCTGCCAAGCACCCAGATTATACTCACTTGACTATGGGAATTCTATGATGGGAATTCTATGATTGCCAAAACTCTGAGGACTGATTATAATCATCATTCATTCAGTGGTGTCATAACTTCCAATAATTGCTGAATGAACAATCCTAAATTAAAAACTACTTGTTTGAAAGATATCATTCAGTTTAGACAGGGATTAAATTAATTAAGCAATAGAAAAAAACTCTTCACATAGAGTGATAGGACAAGCAAGAAATACAGGTGGTAAACTGATCTGAAGAGTAAATATGGAAATTCAAGTTGTCATATACTTACAAGACATAATCATAATATTTGAGGGCATAATATTTGGAAATGGTATACTAGAACTAAGGAAACTTATCTTATTCATTAAAAATAATTTTTTACAAACATACTCATTAAATGCCAAGCTATCTACAAAATGTAACAAGTGAAATTTTCCAAAACTCCCCTCTACAACTGCCTAGATAGAATTTGTTGCATGGAAAATTAATTTTCAATTCTATTTCAAGTCTGCACTAAAAATACTTTGTACCTGGTAGAGATACTCCTCTTATTTCAAAGGTAACCTGACAAGGTGCCATTTTCAATTATTTTCAAAGAATCTGTTGAGAAAGAGAAAGAAGGAACATCATGTTATTATTTCATTTATCTTCATACAATCTTTCAAGAAAGAGCCCTCATTGAAATTACAATACAAGCCAAAATAATAGAAACAGAGGGTAAAAAGGAGTAGTGTTATACCATGTGGGCAAGCCATGCACTTTGAATTTCACAGAGGAAAAAAAGTTATTTAGTGCATATCTAAACAAAGCCATATGTTAAATTTGTCTGCAAGGGGAGGGAAGCAGCTCTGCAATCTGCCAAATTGATAATAACTATTGGCAAACTAGAAATGAAAGTGTATGAAGCCAAATTGAAATATTTATACAGAATTGAGTGACTCTTCAAATGAAGCATATACTAAGATATTTTTTCAGGTTTGAAAGCCAACTATTTTTTTTGCAAGGAATAGTTAATACACAAATTATTGAAGCTACGGCCACTTTTTCCCAATGAAGAGTTTTTCAGTTACAACCTTTACAGCATCCCTATGATCATGTGATCAAAATTCAGATACTTGGCAATTGGTTTATATTTATGACCGTTTCAGAGTCCCAGAGTCATGTGATCCCTTTTTGCAACCTTCTTACAAGTAAAGTCAAAGGGGAAGATTCACTTCACAACCAACTTATCAACTGCAGTGATTCACTTAACTATGACAAGAAATGTCTTAAATGGGGCAAAACTCACTTAACAAAGTCTCACTTAACATAATTTTGGGTTCAATTGTGGTCATAAGTTGATGGCAATCTGTATAGAAAAGGAGCAAACTTCCTCTTTAAATAGAAATGATATCAAGCCAAGAAATACCATTGTAAAGAAACAGTAAAAAGTGAATTTGATTATGTGTCACCAAGTCTTTTTCAATCACATAGATTTTCTCCATAATGATCTATCCCTTCAATGGTGCACTGATTGTCAATGTAACTGAGTCCACCCACTTACTGTTTTCTTCCATCTTTTCCAACATTACAGACATTTTGAAAGAGATCAGTCTTTGTATAATGTATCTGAAGTAGAATAAGCTGAGCTTGTTCATTTGTGCCCCACATGAGAATTCAGGATTGATCTGTTCAGTGATCCTTTTGTTAGTTTACTTGAGTATCTTCAGTACTCTCAGGAGTCTTCTCCAATCTTAAGCCTTTAACTACCTTGCTGTGTAGTTGCTAAGAATCAATATCAATCAGTCTTTGATCTATGACAATTGACCCCAAAATTTCTGTTGCTAAGTGAGACATTTGTTAAGTGAGTTTTGCCTCATTTTATGACTTTTGCCACAGTTGTTAAGTGAATCACTGCAGTTAAGCAAGTAACAAGGTTGTTAAGTGAATCTGTCTTCCCATTGATTTTGCTTGTTAGAAGGTCTCAAAAGGTGATCCAATGACCCATGATTTATGCAATCATCATAAATATCTGAATTTTGATCACATGATCATGAGGATGCTGCCAATGGTTGTAAATATGAAAAATAGTCACAGATCACTTTTTCAGTACTATTGTAACTTTGAATGATGACTAAACAAATTCCTTATTATGAATTATACTGACTTGATAGCACATATTCATCAAGCCTCTTCTGACAGGTATAGATGCTTACTTCACATACTATACTATGTTCTAATTTGTTTTAATCAAGATGTGTTGAAGAAGTCATAGTGATCTGGTTAATTCATAATGTTAAACCATACATTATTTACAAACCATAATGGCTGAAACTACAGCTGCAATATGTTTCATACTAAGTTGGTTTATATTTCATCTACATCATAGTTTAATCATGATTTACTGACTAAATCACACATAAAACACCTAATTCAATCATTCATACAGTATGTTAAACTAAAACAACTCCATCATGACTTAAGACACCGTGAATCAAATTTACTTCAAATAAAATCATTTGATTCTTTAATTTCACTATTAGTAATCCCAAACTGAACAGCCAACAATCCTGATTTGATCCATTAATTCACTGACATCGAGAGTCAAAGGAAGCTCTTTCTCTTCTGTATGAATAGCTAACACAGTCTTAGACAGAGATTTTACATACTTCTTTACACTCAGGTCAAAGGACCAAGAAGTTGAGTCTCCAGTGTATGGGATAAGTCTGACAAACCAGTAATTTTAGTAACTGTATAATATGCTTATTTTCCTTTACAGTATTGCATAGCAGTCTTCAAACATTTCATTCTTTTGGAAAATAGATATATTAACAAACTTGCAACTTATCTAGTTCTATCAGATTGTGAAAGCCCCACACAGAAGAAACTGTATCGCAACACTCAAGTGTATTATTTACAATCAATTTGTAACCCAATATAAGACATTTACAGCAACAGTATCTAAAGCATCTATTACTGCAAAAAATCTTTTTCCTATGGACACCCACTTGTCTGTTCCTGCTTCTTCTTCTCACAGTTTGCTTTAATCTGCATTGCAGAATTCACCGACCTTAAACCTTCAGCTTTGAGCATTGCAGAAAGCCAGTAGAACATGTCATCATATGCATTTCATATTTGTGGACTACACAGTAAGCAATGACTTTGCATGAAATGCAATGAAAGCATGTGAATAACCTGATAGAAAAACCACTTTTCTGAAATGGATTAGAAATTAATAAACTGCTGATCACCAAATTCACTACTGTGAATTTATAAAGCATCAATAATAATTATATGAGATACAATAACCTTACAGGGCTTAGCTAAGAAAAACCCATTTGTGATTTGAATTTTATTGACTTAATCTCTGTCATGTTTACAACAGAGATAGTCATACATTGATAACAATAAACGAGGTACTTATGATACATTGTCTTTAACAAGGGAAGAAATACAGTATACCTTTGGATGCCCCCATGAAATCTACAGCAGAAACTACAGAAAGTCCTTGACTTATGACCACCATTAAGCAAAAATTTCCATTGCTAAGCAAGACAGTTAAGTGATTATTGCCTCATTTTATCAACTTAACAACTTGTGACAGTTGTTAAGTGAATCACAGCAGTTGTTAAGTTAGTAACACAGTTGTTAAGTGAATTGGGCTTTCCTATTGTCTTTGCTTGTCAGAAGGTCACAAAAGGGGATCACATGACCCTGGGATGCTGCAACCATCATAAATACATACCAGTTGCCAGGTGTCTGAATTTTGATCTCCCCAGCCACAGGAATGCTGCAACAATGTGAAAAATGGTCATAAGTCACTTTACTCAGAGCTGCTGTAACTTTTGAATTGTCACTAAACAAATGGTTGTAAGTCTAGGACTACCGATATGGCTGCTTGTTTTAAGATTAGGAAACAGCAGGTTGAACTGAACATTTAAGCAGAAGTAGTTATGCAAAGAAAGTAAAGTATGGCCTATCATAGTTAACTAAGACAACAGAGGGCTTTAATGTTAAAGACACTGTCCATTATCTATATACTACTAAATCCTTTGTCTTAATCTTTGAGTGGGCAAAATGTTGAAGCAGAAGGCCAAATCTTTTCAATCAAGGTTCCTCAAACGGGCTTACAGAATACTGGGACCCAATGAATGAAATTTGGGAAATTGTGACTGCTTCATTTCTAGTAGATTACTGTTTCTTCAGTGCTGCTACCACTGCACTCTTGCAGCCATGTGGTCCTCATTTTTGACGTTCTCTGACAGCTTCCCAGTCATTTCACGCAATCACTTGGTTCCTACTCCATACAGCACCAGTCACTTAATTGCTTCTGGGAAGGAAGGGAGGAGGGAAGGAAGGAGCACAAAAAAAGGGAGAGGAAGGAAGAGAAGTAAAAGGAAGAAAAGAAGGGAGAAGAAAGGGAAAATAGGACTGAAGGAGGGAGATTTTTGATACTCACTGCCAGCTTCCCACAAGAAAATTCAATGGGGAAGCTGAGAACAGGTCAGAAGTTGCTCCTGCTCTGAAATTTTGCCCTCTGGTGGTCATTCTGTCTCTCTGCTTAGGTAAGGAAATCTGAAATGGGATTTCAGAAGTCACAGGTTGCTTACTAGCATGTTAAAGATGACTTCCAACAACCATTCCAAATTGCTATAGAAAAAAGTGAGTACAGTCAGCTATAATATCAAAGCAGCAGTAAGCAGAAAGAACTTGATCTTGTTTCATTAGTGTTTTATCAGCAGCTCAAATCACACAGAATAGAGAGATTATGGAGAGGCGAGCAAAGGAAGTTCCACATATCAGAAAGACTGAAAATTTAAAAAAAAATCTTACATATTTTTGGCATGAAGAATTTGTGTGTGTGTGTGCATGTGCATATGCATTTAAATTTAAAAAAAATATCTTACATATTTTTGGCATGAAGAATTTGTGTGTGTGTGTGCATATGCATGCGTGTGTTTACCTCATCAAAGAGACTTGACTTTAAAAAATATTTTATATCAGAATGTTGTTCCCTCAATAGTTCACATGTCACCATAACATTGTTCCTTACATCAACAATAGTACTTAAGAATATGTTGCAAGTTACATTGTACTACTAAAAAAAATGAAATACCAATGTTTTCCATATGTAGTCTTTTATATGATAAAATAGGGACTGTACAACTAATTGTAAAGTTTTTTTGGCAATATGTTTCAATTAGATAAAAAAATAAATATGTACTAGTCATTGGACCAACTAAAAGAATGAGTTCAATATTAGTCTAGATTTATGCGCAATACTGTATTTTTTTAAAAAAAACAGGTTACCTACAAGGATTAATATTATTTTCCTTATAATTAAAAGAAAGTATGTTCAGCTTTAACAAAGAATCTCATTCATCAAAGAATTTCTAAGTAAGTCATCTTTTGATGCTTTCATTTTGAAAGCTACTCAAGGCTTAGTATAATTTGTTAGTCAAACTATAAGTGTAAGCTTGTGAGCATTAATATAATTCCATTCTTCCCAGACAGCTGTTCCATATCAGTTGCCTGAGTGAAGCAAGATTCTACTCATCAGGACATGCAGCAAAACCTTTAAAACCGTGATGGTGAACTGGTGGCATGCAGAGCCCTCTCTGCGGGCATGCGAGCCGCTGCCCCAGCTCAGCTCTGCCATCCATGCACGCACACCCTCCCACCAACCATTATAAAAGGGTTTTGTCTTTCTTGATTGTAAATGGCTATATCCACCTATCACATACTAAAGACAATTAACTGTACCCTATATGTATGAAATTGACCACTTGAACTTAATAAAGATGGTTGGTGGCTACATTGGTTGCATGGATTAAAACATCTGAATAATCTTGATTGAATAAGCAATCACTCAATCCAACTTAAAAACCAGATGTTTTATTTTAGATTTTCAGGTGCAAAAAGTATGCAGAAATTTACATGTAGAATATTCATTTTTACTGGAAAATTCTGTCATGTACAATTAATCCATCTTTGCCTTCCCTCTGACATATCAAGTTTAGTTAACCCTGGTTTAATTTGCTGTATAACTATATCCATAGACACATAATGGAAAAAAGGGTATTAGATCAGAGAACCCACACAAGATCATTTTTAAACAACAATTTCTGTACTATAATGTATTCTTCTGTACAGCTCTTAAAACCATAGGAGCTGTAATATCTCCCTGTACATCTGGTCAGAAAAGGGAAAGTTGGCCATCTTTCAATTGGGATTTACACCTGGTCCACAATCTGAATTAAGAGATTCCAACTGATGACAAATATATTTCATTTACTACATCCCTCAAATTCGTTTGCTCCCCTACGTACTGGATTCCCAATTTGGCTCAATGTTTGCACTTGTAATATTATGGTTAAGCTAACAGGAAAAAAAAATTGAAGAATAGTTCCCTTCTAGGATAATACTAATATGTTTGAATGCTAGAAGGAATCTAGCAAATGTGTCTAATTGTGAAAAAGGCCAATTGGATGCTTTTAATAACCCCATCTTTTCTTGCACTATACAGGAATTTCAATAGCAACTCAAAATAATGATATTCAAAAGAAGGCAAAGATATAATTTCCCAACCAAGATTATGCATGCTTTTTCTCAACTTTTCCACTTTTCAAAATAATGGCAATTGTATGGAATTGGCATACAATTGCCAATGGCTACAGCAAATAAATATCTAAATAAGGTTGTCAGAGCTATAAACTCTTGAGCCTTTTTTTGTTGTTGTTGTTATCAGATCAATGGGCACTTTAAAAAACTCTTTTAGATTCCTCCTTGGAATCTATTATTAAACAAAAGGAGTCTGGAAAACTAGTTCAAAACTTTTAGTCATGGGAGGGGGGGTTTAGGCCCAGAGGAATGCCATTAATCCAGTACAATCATCTGGCCTGTTTCATCTTTTGTCTATCAACAGCTGAAGTCACAAAGGACTATTGCAAAGAAACAGCCTTGAGCTTTCCTCCCCATCTGACAAGTAGTTTTAAATATCTGAAGCTAAACTTCTCTGAGTTACTGGACTTTTATATCTTCAAAAAATATCAATCCAGAATCAAAGATACAATATGCTCATTTTTTAACAAATCCTCATCCTTTAACTAGTCCAACTCTCCAGTTTTAGGAGCGCTGTGTTTTCACAAAGCCAAGAAGTACACTGAGCAAAACCAAAACACCCTCACAAAAGGACACACTATCTTCAATTGCTCCAAAGGTTAAAAGACCAATTTAACACTGACCTTCAAGGAATAGGACTGTGCACACAATCTGCAAAACAAAATAATCCCCCCACCACCAATCAATCCAGTGGCAGAAATCTTCAAAATATAGTTTTCTTAAGCAGCAATTAAAATATCATAAAGTAAATCACTTGTGGAAATACCCTTTTTTCTGCCCTTCTCTGAACTCTGTTTTTTGTCCCATTAAACTATTCCTCTCAGAATTCCTTACCTTTCTCTCAAGCGAACTGAATAGTGTGCTGTAATCTATTAATCTACCCACAAGCTGCTTATTTGATTGCCTTTGTTTGGTTTAGTTTACTTTGTTGTCATTGCACCTCCTACAATGAAATCAAACACTGTCTTCAGTGCACATCATGACCATGACCATGAAAATAAACACATACACACCTCCTTCACACTCCACTCATTAAACTGGAAACCCCAGACACCACACCAACACTGCACTACACCTGTATGCCAGTCTCAAATTTTACTTGTGCCACTTCCTCCTAAAGGTGTTGTTTATTACCACCGCCCTGTATATCTTTGGACTGTATAGCTGGTTATTTCTTTTTTAAAAAAGTTTCCAGAACATGTATGTTTGCTTAACAGCCTTTAATGGTAAGGTCTCAACCGAGTCAGAGCTGTTGCCCCAGTTTATACAAAGACGGTGATAACTAACACCGTCTTCCCCTTCGTTGTGCATAGCTCTTTAGCTAAGCTGTGTAGTTTACTACAGTGTAGTTGTCATATAAACTGGCATTGTTTTAGGTTTCCCGAAATGGATTTGAACCCAGGATTTGCCATAAGCCTGAATTCTCCAGAACTGTTGTTTGGGGTCTGAATGAAATATAGCAAACTAGAGTGTGCCCTTAAAGTGAAATAAATCGGCAGCCTGTTGTTCATTATTGCAATTCACCACCCTACTTTGTCAGGTTATCAAGAACACGAAAGAGTCATCACACCACTCTGACCATCTTGTCCGACGCTTGCAAACCCAGACAACTGTGCTTTATTCGGTAACCTGTCACTTTGCAAGCAAGCGTCCAGTCACCCCGTCATTTCTTGCCAGAGGCTCTTTCGGTAAACGGTAGATCACGAGTGAAAAACAATGGGGGAAATCCATCCGTCCCCGACCTGGTGATCTCTTCCTCCCAAGTAGAGCAGAACGAGCGGCGCCCTAGCAGTTACGATGGGGGGGGGGGGGGGAAACCCCGCNGGGGGGGGGGGGGGGGAGGGAAACCCCGCAATGCTGAGGGAGGAAAGAGCTCCATTATTTACCGTAAACAGCCAGCTAGGCCCGGGTGGGATGGAAAAGGGTCCCGAAGTGTCGGGAAAGGAAGAGGCGGCAGAGCCACAGCATCCCCTTTACGGTACAAGGAGTTTCTTTTTCCTTCCCGGCCCTTCACGTGTCTCCCCCTCCCTCGTTTCGCTGCTGCAGCAGCCGCCCGTCCAAAGACCGGGACTAACCTGTGCCGGCAAGGGAGGGCAAGAACCGCGGATGGAAGCCGGCCGGGATGCGGCAAAGGACCAGTTAGCTCTCGCTTCCTCCCTCGGGTAACCACCAACCCCCGCTGGAAGAGAGGAGGGAGGCTTTAAACGTCAGCGGCAATTGTGAGGAGGGAAAGAAAAAAAAAAAAAAGGGGGCGCGGCGCAGTTGATGCCTCAGCTTCTCCCCGGCCTAAACCGGTTCCAGCCGCCCGGCTGAAACCGCCGTTCGCCGGGCGGCGAAAAAGGAAAACAAGCGGCACCCCCAGTGACAACGCCCCATGGTGAGCGCGCGCGTGGGGGGGACGGGAAGCCGATACCCTTCTTAGAAAAAACGCCGCGGCGGGCGGTCTGCGGGAGAAAGGAAGGGTAGGGGGGTTGGGGTGTTGTGAAGGCAGCGTGGCCAACGGTGAGACCGCGAGACCTGCCCAAGAGCTGACAGTCCTGTTCTTAAATTGTGGCGCTTGACTATTTGCTGGGCTAGTTGAACTTTTGATTATTAGACTGTTATAATAAATAACACAAGCGTGCAAAACGACCTATAATACAACTCTTTGATTGCTTTGTAGTTTATTTTCTGATAATTCTTAGAGTCGCCACTTTATTTTATGCCTGTTTATTTTCGCCAAAATATTTTAGTCCAATTTAGTTTAAATCTTTCGTTCCGGCTTCTTCCTTTCGGTTCGAAGCCCCGGCTTAGCTGTCAAAAAAATGAGTTCTCTCGTTGTGTTTTCCTGTGAGCCTTTGCAATTTCTCCGCTCACTTTTCTTTCTTAAAATTCCATGTTACGCTTAATCCCAGGTACTTTTATTTTAAGGTTGTGTTGCCCAGTTGTCCCAGTTCAGATGTTATCCACCCCTTTCTTCCCTCCTGCACAAATCTTCATTCAGCTGTGGCCACCAATGGTGGCCATTTTAAACCACCGCTGCAGTCGTCTTCGGGAGGGGGGGGTAGACCAAGCCCAGTGGGGGAGATGCAGCTCCCCTCAACCTGGCAGAGTCGCTATGTACGGTCCGGTCCGTCAGCAAGGAGGCTCCACCTTTTTCTGACACTTGTAGTTTATTTTCTAAGGAACTGTAGAAAATAATCGCTATCCCCAGCGCAAGTCATTTTAATTATACTCCTAGTTGCACTGGTCCATTCTTGACCTGCGCTTGTGTATGCCTTGTAGCACTTAAGCCATTGATGTGGGAAACCCCCACCTCGAAGATAAAATATCAAAAAGAGGCAGAACGTTATATTTCCCCAAAGGAGAAATGGAGAAAAATCTTAAAGGCAGAAAGCAGCCCCAACAGCCTGAAGTAGAACCTTGAAGTCTTTAGAGATGGATATGTTGTGAAATCCAGAAAGAAGTCCAGGCCAGCCTATTCATAAACCACTATCAGCCAAACTCCTCCAGAATTGATGGGTTTAAGAATTTACATCCCCTCCCCCCAAATCCAAAGGACAGGACATCATCTTTTAGGACATAATAGGATTAACCCACCACCATTGGAATAGTAAAAGAGACAAGACTCACTACTTTGCACAACCCCCTGGAGCTTCTCAAATCCCAGAACCTTATAAAGATCCATCCTCTCAGCCATTTTGTCAGCCACCCCAGAAACATGTTTCTGTCACTGATGTTTCAGGCATCCAAATAAACGAGACCTTTTTTCTATGTGGCCTGCATTTTATTTCCAGTGTCTTTCTCCTAGCTGGACTGAATTTTTCTTCCCACATGACAAGCAGACATAGGTACCTGAGATGCATTGAGGCGAAACCCACAGCCTGATAAGTCTTTTGGAGATTGATGCTGCAAATAACAAAATAACACAGCTAGAAGGGCCCTTGGAGGTCTTCTAATCCAGGGGTCCCCAATCCCAGGTCCATAGACTGCAATGGGCCATGGCATGCCAGCCAGGCTGCGCAAACAAGCGAAACCCCATCCGTGAGATGCAGGCAGCATGCAAAACCATGACCCCTCCAAGTCCATGGAAAAACCTGACTCGGGCCCGCTCGTCCAACCCCCTGCTGAAGCAGGAAGCTCTATATCTATACTTTTGCAGACAAAAGGTTGTCCAATCTCAAAATCATTTAATGGTATCACTACATATGAAAAAAAAAATCATTTTAGGCATTCCCTTTGTGCCAAAATCGATTTACATATCTTGCTATTGCACTATCTTCTTGTTTAGATCAGTCTTTTTAAGGGAAGAACTGAAGCATGTTCAGTTTCAGTTCCTTAGAACGACTGTGAAATTTGTGCATGTCAAGACTGCACTTGGATAAGCATTGTACAGAAGCAAAGAAAATGACTAGAATCAATTTCATTGCTTTTAGAAAGATTATCCATGCTTCCCACATTATCCTGCTACAGTCCTGTGTTCCAGAGAAATAGGACACTTCACTCTTCATTTACTAGAAACCAGCAGACTCTCTATGAGGCTGCCCCTGAAGACTATCCAAATTGCAATTGGTCTGGAAGAGTTTTGAAAATCAAATAACCTTTACCCATGAGCCAAGAAGTTATCAGGTGTTTTTTTCTCCATTTAATATATTGTAGATTATGATTGGGTTCATATATTCTACTGCCATGGTTTATTTGTGCCATGGCTTCAGGGATGGGTTTCTACCGGTTCTGCCCACCTCTGTAGAACTGGTAGCTCTGAAGAGCAGCAGACATAGAACCGGTTCTATGTCTGCTGATGTTTTTTGTCCCCCCNGCAGTTAAAGCAGGAAAAGAGGGCTGTTTCAAAGGCTTCTTCTGCAGGCAGTTGCTGATGACGATTTACAGGCACGCAGGGAAGCACATCATAAATCACCAAACCTCATAAATCACCGAACTGATAGTTAACCCTGTCGGATCCCACCCCTGCATGGCTTATTTAACATTACTTTCTGAATTACAATAAACTGAGATTAAATGACATATTAAGTGATAAATCATGGTTTACAAGCCATAGTGATGGAGTCAAAGTTAAATCAAGCAATACTGCCTGTATTATTACAGAGCTCACATCCAAACCACACTTCCATGTACATTAGCCTCCAATTTGATTAATCTAGCAGAACCTGAACTGCTTACATTGCTGAAATAAAACTCATTTTTTATCCTTAAAAGTAGATGTGTAAGATTTCTGTCTTTACTCTTAGTGTGCCTTCTCAACAAACTTTAGTCTAATCTAATTTGCAACTTTGATTATCTCAGAAGTGATTTTAATTAAATCTTAAATGAGAGACAGGATATCATTATGAATACTGTGGAAAATTAATTAAAACTGCATGACTATAAAGGAGATATTTAATCTGAAATGATGGGGGTGGTTGATCTGATCCAATTACCATTTCCGGTAGAGTAACAAGAAAAAACATCTGAAAATTATTTGATTTGTAAAATCTCCTTTCTGTGTTCCAGGTTCTTGAAACAGCAGCTCTAAATTAAGAGAAATGGGTATTCACATGAAGGTAGATGATTTCACTAGAGAAGATACTCAGAATAAAAGGGATAACCTGTGCATAAAAACAAGTACATCTTGAGAATACAGTCTTTTAGGAGCAACCTTCCTAAAGCACCGATAATGGACATCACCTTTGACATGAGCTAAGCTATCTGCCTTTATTAGATTTCTGGTTTTTTTTTAAATCATAATAAAAGGGAAAACTGCTGTATTACAAAATAAAGTACCACCCTTCAGGCAGTGATGGGATTCAAATAATTTAACAACTGGTTCTCTGCCCTAATGATTTCTTCCAAAAACCAGTTCACCAAACTGCTCAGAAACGTAACAATTGGTTCTCCCAAAATGGTGCGAACTGGCTGAATCCCACCACTGCCTTTAGGGTAGTATTTATCTCTTAAGAATATATTTGGCCCCCAAATCAGCTCTATAGGCTTTTGTAGGAAATAAAAAGGATGGGTGGCTGTAGCTTCATGGTTTCTTGTGTTCTCTGTGTATCTTTGTCCAGAAGAAAGGAATAAATATGAAGTATCTTGCAAGCTAGAAAAGATGCAGTAAACTGATGCTTTATTCCCCTATGCCCTGAATGGTATTAATTTTGTGAATGGGTAGGTTTTCTTCCTCAGCCAGAAGTACTCAGTTACAACATAAGTTCGATATTCTAAGCTCCTTCACTAAATCTAAAAAAAGAGTATGGAACTCTAATGTTGCTGGCAGCCATAAACTCCTTGGACACCAAAAGTAAAATAAAATCATTCTTAAATCATCTTTGGAATCTTTGCTGTTATTTTTATCCTAAACCATCATTCTTTAGCAATTTCATTAGAATTGATCAGCATGTGATGAAACTGATTTTAATTCAGGAAGATTTATTCCAAGGGTCTTCAAACTTGGCAAGTTTAAAGATATGTGGACTTCAACTCCCAGAATACCTGAGCTAAAATGACTGGAGGAAGAATTCTGGAGTTGAAGTCCACAAGTCTTAAAGCTGTCAAGTTTGAAAGACCCCTGATTTATACCACAGTAAAAATGTTGGTTTGTAATATTCCACAAGCTGCTTCTTTTAACAAGGTTTTTTTATTTGCTTTTTTTCTCACCCACTTAGACTCACATAAGCAGGTGGCTACTGTCACACATTAAGCCAAAAATCAAAGAAACATTATGGCTGAATAAACCTATAATTGAATAAATGGCTGAATAAACCTATAATCCACTGTCTCACAGGATCTTTAGTTTCGTTTTCTTTTTTGGTAGGTGTAAGGTAGAAATATGAATCTTCAAACAAATCAACTCAAGAGTTCTTACTGAGAATACAAAAAATAACCAGACCCAAATTATCACATTTTGGATATACTATGTACAGATTAGTTCTCTCGTGAAGTTTATAAAACAGATAATCCTTGGCTTATAGCCATTTGTTTAGAGATCATTTGAAATTACAGTTACAATGAAAAAAGTGGCTTATAGGCCCTTGCACCTTCGACTGTTGCAGCATCCCCATGGCTACATGATCAAAATTTGACTGCTTGGCAACTGGCATGTAATTATAGTTATGGCATCCCAGGGTCAAATAGTTGCCATTTGTCATCTTCCTGACTTCCGATAAAGTCAATGGAGAAGGTTGGATTTGCTTAATGATTTGCAATTCACTGAACAATTATGGCAAAGAAAAGTCATAAAATGAGGAACATTGCTTAGCAATGTAAATTCTGGTCCCAATTCTGGTCATAACTTGAGAACTATTTACTAGGAAAGAGAAAACCACCAGCAGTAAGGTGGATGGACTTGATTAAAAAAAGGATGGCTTCACTGTTGTAAGATCTAAAGGGGCAGATTGAAGACACATCGTCTTAGAGAAGGTCTATTTATATTGTCACTCAGTAAATAGTGACTTGGTGGAACGTAATCATAAGATAGGAGTATCTATGGTTTGCATGCATGCAAAAAGCTATAGTCAAATCCAGGACAAAGAAAGGAAGACGAATACATGATGTATTTCCAAGATCAGAAGTGTTGTCAGCTGGCAGTTCCTGAAATATTGTTGGCGGAGGAATGTCCCTGCTCTGACGCAAATGTTATGCTTTAAGCAGCTTTTGGCTTGGCTTGCATAAAGTGCTAATGACCTTGCTCCAACTTGGACTTGGCAAGTGTCTTAGCTGAATTAAAGCTGGCAATTTGAAAAAGCCTGTTTGCTTCTACAAGATATACCTCTTGTTTGTTTAAGCTGGCACTGCCTATCTTTTTCAGCTTGATCAGGGTGAGGGAGAGATTGATCAACTCACAATATACTTTGCACGGTTCTGAGCAAAGAAATGTAACAGCAGACAGATATATACATCTCAAGCTAGTTTTAAGCAAAACGTGTAAACTAAATCTTTAGTTTTGAAAAAACAAAACCCTCAACTCTTCCAGGTCAGCCACTGTAAATCCACATTAACAGTGGCACATCAGCCATTCAAAAGTTCATCAAGAACGTCATGCTACATTTAAGATGGAATAGTATGGAATATTCTGCTTTGATGAGGGATAACTGTACAAAAAAAGGCATTGCTTGGAAAAGGCATAAAGAATCTTTTGGGACAGAAGACTCCATTCCTCTCTGGAATTCAGAAGGGAATAGCCTATCACATGATAAATAGGAAATACAAAACCATATTACAACTCTAATTAATACAGGTGATTTATTTGAAGCTTATGTAACCTCTAGAGCTGTTTTCATTTCTGATTAGTGCTAAAATGTTTTTTGGTGGAATAAGAGGCAATAAACAGTAAGCAGATGTTTAATAAACATCATAGTAAACTGTGTGCCCCTCCCACTTCTATTAAAAAGGAGAGTAAAATTAACCTTTACTGTTCATTCTTTGATTGAAAAAAATGTTTCCTTGGGAAAAAACATTGGGCAATTTGGCATGTGTAAAAGATTTTCTTATGCTAATATGTGTCAATGTAAATTTAGGTCATTCTGGATTTTAAATCTGGCAATTTCTCAAGTTAGAAAATTTGGACACAAATAATACCACTACTGTTAAGATTTTTTGTTAGCCATGTATAACAACATTAAGAAATGGGATTATACAAATCTTCCTTGGAATACAGATGAAGAAAATTTAACTTTTTGACCCTTTATAGAAAACAATGACCTTTCTTCTTATTGTCATGCTGGATTGTTTTAATTAATCAAAATTCCATTTGACTTAAATGTTAGTATGTTTTTATGACCTGTTATGTTGGCACTATTAAAATATGTTGTGCTAAAATTCCCAGAATTATCAGCCAGTAAGGCTATCATTTTTTTGGAGCCCAACACATTGGGCAGATGAGACAATTTTTGTAATCATCTTTATGTTCCACTTAGGAACAGTTTGCATACTTGTGTCTAAAGCGAGTAGCACACATTCTGTTTTGGATTAATGTCAAAAAACCTTTAGTTGTAGGCAATGTTAGACTATGTGGCCACTGAGATATTGCTAAATCCAAACTTTGAAGTAGACTAGGGGCTGTGGTGAAGGTTAAAGGGTGTTATATCTCCACAAATGTGCATGGCTCCCATTCTCAAGATGTTCAGCATTTAAAAGCTTGGCTTTGCAGTAGGATGCTTAGCCTCTACCTGTTTTGTGTGTGTACAACCTTGACTTACAATCATTTGTTTAGCAACTGTTTGAAGTTCCAGTGGCACTGAAAAAGTGACTTATGACCAGTTATTGCACTTATAACCTTTACAGTAGCCCTGTGGTCACTGATCAAAAATTGGGATGATCCTGGGGTTACATGTCCACCTTCTGAGACCTTCCCTTCTAACCAGCAAAGTCAATTTGGGGAGCTACATTCAGCTAACCACCATATGAACCACATAACAACTGAAATGGTTTGCTTAACAACTGCGGCAGAAAAAGTAGTTGAACCAACTTTACAACTGTTTTGTTTAGCAAAGATAATTCTGGGCCCACTTGTGATCATAAATCGAGGACTTACCTGTATGTATTCAGTTCTTGACTTTCAAACACTTTTGTTTAATGGTTCGTGTAAGCCATATGGAGTCAGATAGCCTTTAACAATAGTACAGCACACCAGGGGTGTCAAACTCGCGGTCCGCAGCCCGGGTGCATCATGTGCTAGTCCTGCCCCTCCCCCCCCCAGTTTAGCAAAGGGGGAAAAAGTCCCAATATGTCATGACTCCACGACAACATGAGTTTGAGACAATTGCAGTAGACCATATACTATCCCCTCCAAGAAATAGGATTAATATGATGTAGATTTTATCAAGCAGTTCGATAGAACTTGGCTACCTGTTGAGACAATATGCCATTTCTATAAAAGGCATTTTCAACAGATTCATGAGATCTGGTATGATTCATAGCTACATATTACGCCTACAGTGTCACAATTGTGCCTTGCTTATAAGTCTGTGCTTGATTTTATTTGTCTTAATTTGATTCTGTCTGGTACAACTAGTTTTTCCTGAAAGCTGAAAGTGTTTTCATAAACTATACTTCCTGGTCAATTACTTCAGTGGGCTGATGAAAAATTACAAAAACTCCATAGTCTTGATGACTGTAGAACCACAAATCTGAGATTAGAACAATCTAGGCAGAAAAAGACTATAGGATTGAAAATATCCATAAAACAACAGAAACTTACTGGTTGGTTCTTAATATTCATTCTGTGCCACCGCAACTGAAAATTAAAATAGAAATCCATTCAGGACATAATCACATGTTTTGCCTTTACTAATAACACAGTTCTTGACTAATCTCCTAGATGTGTGTGTGAGAGAGAAGAAAGGGAGGAACTGTAGGGTTTTAAAATCTAGCTTGCTTTACAAAAAAGGCAAAATATATATATGTAAACCTAGCTTCCATAGCAGAAGAGAAGAAAGTAACAGAAGTTAATATCTCGGTTATTTTTCCATTTGACAATTCTTGCTTTTGCTGTATGTATCACTGTATAGTTTTTTCTGTTGCTCAGCTGTGAAAATAAATGTTTATTCCAACCAATACAGAATGAAGAGACGAAGCATTAAAAATTGTATTAAGACTCAAGAACTCATCAACTTTCCAGTATGTTGTAATTTAAAAGCTTGGCAAGTTTTAGCTTCAATTACTTTAGTTTACAGTCCCCTGAGTTCTTTGGCTCTGTAATATGGTATTAGTAATATCAAATCAGTCCAATTTGAAACCATCAGACCTTCTCTCTGTACTGTGGGTCCTTGCATATCCTACATAGGATAGTTTATAGAACTCCTTATAAAGAGTCTCAATCAGCAGATGAATGAGAAGATTTGAAGGCAGAAGAGTGGGGAGAGAAACTGCTGCTCATCTCTTGCAGTTTCCTGTTCTACATTAAAACAAAATCATTGTTATCACCATAAATTAGTATATATAGCGTATGGAGGCTAGGTTTGCATTTTGTTGCCTTTTTTTAAAAAAGCAAACTAGATTAAAAATCCCTACAGTTCCTCCCTTTCTCTCTATCTACTGCCAGAGAACAGCATCCCCAGGCTGTTTACAGTGCCCAACATCAGGTACTCTTGTGGTCTACATGTGAAATCTAGGTAAAGGATTATTTAAAAAGAAATAATCATGCTAGAGGTAACAGATACAATTAATGGCAAAGAATACACCTTGGTATTTCCTTGCTGTGTTGCATACATTAAACCCTTCCATTATAGACTGTTTCTTGAGAACAGCAAATATTGTGCTGTTCCAAATTGTCCTAAAGAAGAGCTATGACAAAAACTAAGCATCCAGTCCATACATAATACAATCATCTTCTACACATCATTAAAGGGAACAAACTGGTTGTTTTTCTTCTTACCAAGAGTCAGTTGCATAACTAATCCTAGGAGTGTCAGTTGCCCTCAAGAACTTATTATGTGACAATTTATGTGTAGCAATGGCAAACAAATGCCATCATTGCTGATTTATCTCCCTTTTTCATGGTCCCTATAGCAGTTGTGTAAAATTCATCTTCTCTTTGGCATTCAGATCTGATTGAATATTCGATCATGTTTAGATCTGGCAGAAAAGGCAATACAGATAATCGTGTGAGTTTACATTTAGCAATGAATGAAAACACAAATAAACAGAAATGTGCAAAACATCTCAAAATATAGTTTTAAGCTTGAAACACTTGATAATTAGTTTGAAATGTGATCTTCTGAATATTTAGAGATATTCCAAGTTTGCAATAACTGGGTTTCAAGTTCAAAATAGTTCCTGAATGGTTGAAACAGCCTATTTTGACTCAAAAAAATATTTTGATCACAACGGGTTTCTTTTAAATTCAATATGTTTTATATGCTAGCGTATGGAATTCTGTGTGCCAGTCAGAACCACCTGGAAAACAGTGCACGTCTGTTAAAACTGGGATAATTTTAAAGGATTTCCAAATAAAGACGAACGAACCTATTGATTAATCTGAAATGACTTGTGCACAAAGTACACCTTCTGTCCAACAGTTTTAGCTGGGTATGGACGAGTGATCGGCAGAAAGGAACATTGCCTGCCCTGATTCAGCATTCTTACCCTCTTGATTCACAATTATATATCCAGAACAACTCAGATTAGTGGCTTTATTATGATGCATACAATTGGAGGTTTCAAGATCCATCCTTCATGCATTAAAATATATTGGTGATCTATATATATCCAAGAGCACACATATTAACAGTCTACATAAAAATGTATGTCTGTGAAATTGTGACAGGATGAGATATCCCCTCATTCTTCTAAACTTGTCTGCAAACCATTCCAGTCCATGTATCTCTAGTGACTTCATCTTTAGCAGCTAAAGATATAAAATACAGACCTCATCAAATGCTGTAAATTTTTAAATCTTTCATAACCAAAAAAACTAATGGGATTTCAAATGATAGGCAGGTCATTTTCAGTCAGGTTTTACATACTACATCTTTACAGATACACAAAATACGTCATGCTCAGAATATCGAAATGTTTTCTGCAATAACACCAAGACATTTAACGGAATGAAACTTTGTAAATTAGTCATTGAAGCACATTATTATTCAAATCCAGTATAAAGGATTCACAGTGGAGAAAGTAACTTCATTTGCATATCAGTGCTGGCAAGATCAGATTTCAAGTCTGAGGAAATAATATTTTTCACTGCATGGCTACAGATCTTCAGAGAATCCTAGCATTCATTTTAATCTAAAAGTGATAATATGTGCTCTGCTGGAGGTTTATGATGCTCCATTCTATTTGATAACTAAATAAAAGCGCCAAACATTATTCAGGAAAAAGGCTTTGACACTGGTGAAATAGTTAAGCAGTAGATTAATACTGCCGTGTTATCCCAAAAATACAACCTACCCCGTAAGTAAGTCCTGGCTTGATTTTTATACATGCGCCCAATATAAGCCCTACCTCCCAAAATAAACCCAAATTAAGACCCCACCCACTCCACGGTGCACTGGTAAAAATTAAACTATGTGGGGGGCAGATCGGACAGTTGCAGCCTGGCCTCGCACACCCCGATACTTGCCTTGTCGGTGCACTTCTTCTGCAGCTGGCAAGGCTGGGAATGCTTTCCCAAAGGCTGCTGCAGCCGATAACAAAACTCTGGATCGATCCGGGAGCTCTGTTGTTGGCTGCAGAGGCCTTCCCAGCCTTTCCGACCACAGAAGAAGTTCCTGAAGACCTCTGGCAGTGAAAAGGCAGCCAGGGACGAAGCATGCAAGTGAGGTGAGTCTGTGGATAACATCCCCCCAAAATAAGACCTGGTGCCTTTTTTGTGGCAAAAAAAATAAGACAGGGTCTTATTTTGGGGAAACACGGGTTTAAGGCAAATAGATGTTTCTGGTGAGTGAACTGTATAGCTGACAGAAGACTTCCGTGTCTCTGGAATCAGCTTATTCATTGACAAACCTCAGTCATTCAGCTGACTTTAGGGCAGAAGAATGAGCTGTGTTTGTATCTCTGACAATAAATATACTAGGCTAATAAGCACCTAGTGTCCTAATGACACCCCACACAGATACCCAGTTCCATCATTTGATTTCTACAATTCTTTTTTTTTTTTGAAAATTTTATTTGGGTTTTCACAAAAAACAAAATACAAATAAAACATCTGTTTTGGAAAAATAGCATGGTCCCCAGGTTATCCACTTTCTTCAAATTCCAGACACAAACAACCTCAATTTCTGCATTTTTATATTACCATTCCATTATTCTTTATACATGTTATAATTTTCTACATAGTTTTTCCCCTCTTTTAATTTTCTCAATTTTTTGTTTTGTCTGCATCTTCAGAAATTCCAAATCATTATATCTTTATACGTTTTGTCTGATCCGTTTGCAAATTTCATATTATCTTATCTCATTAAGAAATTTTTCTCACTGTATATTAGGAGAAGGCTCACTAATGAAAACGTCACATTCAACTGCACTGTAGTTTAAAATATTTATCACACTCTAATCAAGCTGCTAAAGGTTATTTGACATTCAATATAATACAATAAATACAGTAACTTCCAATCAGAATTGCTGCTTCGGTAACATTCTTATATTAATCAGACACATTTTGTCTGTTTCTGTTACAATTGATATTATCTTTTTCTTATTAAACAAATTTTTTCCTTATAATTACCAATTAGAGTCGAACACCGCTCTATATCCTTTAATTTTATCCATTCAAACTCTTATTTAAACTTCAGTTATAATCTTTGAGATTATAGCATTTAAAATATAATACAAACTTCCAATCGGATTCTGCTTGGTACATTCTTTAAAATAGACAACTATATTCTTAAAAAGAAAATAATTATAATATATGTAAATAAAACAACACATTCACATTCCAATTCAATTCTATCATTAATATATGCATAAAATCTTAAAACATCTTTAGCAATATTCCTTTTCAATTGGAATATTATATTTTCTTGGGAACACTTTTAAACTTTCCAATGATTAACTCTTTTTTTTTCCATATTTCATTAACTTAACTGATATTTTATAAATCATTAACTAATAATTAAAAATGGTGCCTTTATTTCTGCTCAATCTTTTAATATCAATTTATTTATTAACAAACATCCCATACATTACAAATAATATTTTTAACAATCAAATCCCATATTTTTTACTAAAATTATTTCATTGTAATATAAAATGTATCTTATGTACCATTTACAGAATCCCTTTTAGACAATTAAATTTTTCACCCATTATCTTCTAAACAAGCTTATGGTTTACAATCCTTATAATCTTTTCCCTGTTCCTCCAATTCTTGTTTTTGTCTTTTATACATACCTTCTTTCCTGTGTTTCTCTCTGCCCTCTTACTTCTGCCTGGCTTTAGAGCCTCGTCTCTCTACTTCTACTCTCTCAATCCTGTAATCCCTCTTTTGTTGCTTTCTAATATTATACTTACCTTCTCAAATTGTCTTCTCTTTATTGTTGTTTTTGTTCTTGATCTCTACAAGCCGCTTTCACGATCTCTTCCCCCCTTTTCTTTTTTCCCACCACTCTAACAATATTGATCATTAAAAGAATGGCTTCTTCTTTTTCCTAAGTCTTCTTGTAATTCTGTGCAAGCGTTTCTTGTTGCGTCTCATAGTTCAAATCTCCATTTCTAAAAAATTGAAACACCGAAGAGCAGAGAATAAACTTGGCCCTTCTTATGCATCTTCCTTTCATTTTTTAAGTTCCGTTTCCAGTTCTTCAAAGAGTGATAGCATTTTAAAACTTTTAAACAACCACCCAGTTAATTTTAGTCAGTCTAGTTACAAACCAAAAAATCACCATAATTCAATATCCAAAGCTGTCACTACTTACTGCTTTTTTCCACTTTATCTTCTGGGGTTCATATCTTTGTTACCAAGTTTCCATTCAAATATATTTTGAAGAATCCTTCAAGTTTCACTTTTAATTACAGTTCATTCTTAATTCCAGGTAGTTTTTTCAATGTAGTCCTCCTCCATTTTTCCAAATACTGCCTTGATTCTTTTTTTTTCTCCTTTCCAGCTTTTAAAAACTTTAAATTCCAGAAATCTTACTATCCTTTGACTTTTATTTCCAAGCTTAGATGCCTATTAATGTAAAAGTGAATTTGTTTTCAATTTCTTTCTCTTAGCTGTTAGTATAAGAAGGGAAGAAAAAACGAATCCTTTCCTTTCTTTTCTCTCTTCACAGCTTCAAGACTTCTTGGGAACATGTTTGTTAAGTTTAAATTCCAGGTACATTATCTGTTGCTTTTGCTGTTTGACCCGGTCAACCAAACTTCTCTCTTTTCTTTCTCCTGCACATTCTTCCCCGGTAGAGCTCTTTCTTCTTTGTGGCAGCCATTTTTGACTGCTGCTGCAACTGCCTTCGGGAAAGGAGTATGGTCCACTGGGGAGGAAGATGCGGCTCTAACTCAACCCTGCAGGCAGTCTCCCCCCTCTTCACCACCTCTACGGGGTGGCTTAGCCCCGAAACCAGCTGGCTCAGGGCGCTCCAGTGGTGAGCACGGATCGAAGCCTCGGAGGGACGAGGTTTCGGTCTGCCGCCAAAGAAGCTCAAAACCGGAAGCCTCTGATTTCTACAATTCTTTATTGTCTTAAAAGGGTCAGTCTTGTTGCAATTACTTTTGCTGGAATATAAACAACCATCCAAGTTCATTCAATCATTTGAGAAAAACATGTTTTGATAGCACACATCTGTAAAAATGTAACAGCTGTTTCAAAGATTGCAGCCAACCAATGAGATTGTATTGTGACTGCCACCTAGCTTTTCTGCCTTTAAGCTAGTATGCAAACTTTTTTATGCAACATGGAGGCTGCCCAACTTCACACAACTCTGGATAGCTTTCAATAAAGATATACACTTCTAAAAAGAAACAACATATAACAAACAAACAAAAAAAGTCACCCATTGTACTCCAAGGCCTGGGAAAATAACCAGGCCTTCAGTGATTTTATGAACATCATCAGGCTGGGAAACTTACAGATCCCTGTGGGGATGTTATTCCAGATGGTAGGCACTGCACCAGGGAAGATGCAGTTCCAAAGTCATGATAAACACCATTATTTGATCAAAAGGATAGTCTTTCTGGTTTTACAGGCCAGGAAGAAGCTATCAAGAGGTAGTTGTTCCCTCCAATAGCCAGGCCTTACATCATAAGGACTTTATAGGTGATCACCTGTCCTTTGAATTGAATCTGAAAGCCTACTGGTGTCATGTGGGCATACTGCTGCATGGCCATTACTTCCTTTGCTGCTACATTGTAGGCCAGCTCCTACAACTCCTGGGTGGTCTTCAAGGTCAGCCCAATGTAGAACACACTGCAAGAGTCCAATTGTGACATCACTAAGGCATGAGCGACCCATCTGAATGGCTTTCTAACCTAGGAAGAAATGCAATTGGCAGACCAGGTGAATCTGTTCAAAAATTCTCTTTGCCATAGTTGCTACCTGCTCTTCAAATAGGGGTTGTGAATCCAAGTAGACCACGAGGTTACACAGCAGTCTCAAATGAGATAGTGCTATCTTATTAGATATTAGACATGGAAAGTCCACAGGACAGGGAAGAGCCAAATATTCACAACCTCTTGGTCTTGTCAGGATTGTCCAAGTCTGTCCCTATCCATCCAGACCGACACATCTTCCAGATACTGGGACAAGACTTTCAAGCCCAGGTCAATATATCAATGCCAATGACAATGATTCCAAACTGATTTCAGGTATAATTCAAATTTTTTCAGTGGTATGATTCAAATTTTATTACTACTGGTTCTTTGGGCGTGGCTTGGTGGGCGTGGCAGGGGAAGGATACTGTAAAATCTCTAGTCAAAGGTGGGATTTGCCGGTTTTCCAAACTACTCAAAATTTCCGCTACTGGTTCTCGAGAACTGGTCAGAACCTGCTGAATATCACCTCTGGATTGTTTCCTTTATTTACAATTTGATTGGATTGTTGTATGCCATCCAGAATCACTTTCCGTGAGATGAGCAACTATATACATTTAATAAATATACCAGCAGTTGATCTTTTACAGTGGTTTCATAAACTAAAAGGGCAAGGGTATTAAACCCTGCATCACCCCCATTAAGGAGCCACAGGTCTCTTCCCCATCAACACTGACTGGAATCAACCACCGAATAAAAACTAACACAGCATTTCCATTAATTCTGAGTGCTTGTACTTCATCCAGAAAGCTATGTAATTAATATTATCAAAAGCCCCCCTGAGAGATCAAAGTAGTTTTTCTTCAGTTACACTGCTCTAGCTTATTTTATTTTATTCTAATTATATTTTGAGTTTCAAGAGTGCTTCTATTTATTTGGCCTTACTCAAGCTTCATGTTGTTTGGATCTACTTCCTGCTTGTTCACCCTAAAATTATGCCCCAGTTTTCAATGCAAATAATGGTNTTATTCTTTAATATATAAGTGAAAGCAAAATGGAAGGCAACAAGGATAACTGACATTTATTTTTGGCACAAGAAGGTTAAGTTTCAGACTGGCAGTAATTTGTAACATTAAAAGCTTTGTGCCAAGCTGTCATTCAGTCTGAATTTTTTTCTAGGATATTTGGAGAAGGAAAACAGGGCAGCAAAAAATGACAAACAAGAATTGTAGTACAATGGGAAATGCCTTATTTGTATGGATTACTTTTCAATTTACCTCAAATAGCTTTGGATAACCAATTCATTCAACACAAAATACTGCCTTTTATATTTTACTACAGTGAATTTTTACATAATACAATTGTCTGAGAGGTCTACCTAATTTACTCTTATTAGATATTTTGGAATACCACTGCTCCTGTAAGTGACAGCATGATGGCCCAGCTGTTAAGAAGTTGGGCTTGTCGGCTGGAAAGCAGGCAGCTCAGGTTTGAGACCCAAGCACCACACAGCAGGGTGAGCACCCATTCCTTGTCCTAGCTCCGACCAATCTAGCAGTTCAAACATGTGAGTAGATTAATAGGTACCACTTCGGTGGGAAAGTAACAACATTCCATGATATCATGCTGTTATGCAATGACTAATGGAGTAAAATCTACAGGGGCTCCTTTACTTTTACTGCTCCTGTAGAGGTTCTCCACTAAAACTAGCTACTTTTGAAACAGGGAGAAGTATTGATGGCACTTTAACATATGTTTTATATTGCTGCAGTGAACAAAACATCATTTTAATAAACTCAGAACAAGTTGCATAGCAACATTTTAAAAACTTTGCAGGAAAAGGAGACCAAATTATGTTGTACGAGTTATTTACTTTGTTGAACTACTTTAATTAAGAGATATAATGATTCATTTGTAAGGTTTGGGCCTGCTAGCTATCATATGCAATTGAACTATCTGAAGTCACTTATATCAATTCTCTACATTTTCTAATGACTCATTACTGAAACAATATAGCACATGCTAGCTCAATAATAGTTTCTGGTTACTTTCAGACCAGCACCACCCTGTGGCTTTTTCTGCTGTTCAAGTTCAAGTTCTGCTATCAAGTGACTTTAAACTGCAAACAAGTCCTTTTACTCACAGGAAGATAGCCAATCATATTCTGCAAAAAAGAATACAGTCAATGTGTAGAACATAAATCGTGCTTATTCAGCTAAAGCCCATGTCCCACTGCACTTATGGATGCAAAGAGGATGTAAAACAGACAAAAAAGCTTGCCATCCATTGGAAAACGCGATGCATCCATTGTGTGCTCACTGCATACGTGTTTCATATGCTCTTTCCATCAAACATCCGTCTAGTGCTATTTCATCCGCTCAAAAAGTTTTGAGCTGCACAAAACTTTTTAAGCGGATGAACTTTCCGCCGTGTACGATCTACATCCGCAACACATACGGCAACAAACGTTCTACGTCCATCGTCATCCAATTACAGCGTACACTGTCTCTCTTCGGCATCCTCTGCACATCCCCTCAACTCACATCCGCTGCAGCTGAAAGCGGAAAGAGGGAGGAAGTTGAAAGGTACACGGAACGTCCACAACAGCGTTAGTAGCACGGAATAGAAAGGATGTAAGCGGATGCATCTCGTATATAAAGCATTAAAATGGACAAAATGTTCGTATATGGGACGTATCTCGGATATTTAAGGGTTGGTCTGAGTATGCCTAGAGTATGTAGAAGGACACCTAGCGGAAAACCGACATTTCCTATAAAAAGGGAGGAAATCACCTGGATCTCACGATCAGTCCAGCTGCCGTGGGTGTACAGACCTCTTTTCACCCTTTGGTCTTGCTCTTCCACATCAATCCATTGATCTCCACCATGGATCATCAACACATGCCTTAATGGTAGCTGCCATCATTCAACACCAGAACCAAGCCCTCTTCAGACTGTTTCACGCTTTTCTACGCAAGGAGAAGAAGGAGACGTCCAAGACCTGTGTGGGTCCGAAGATGGATCAGGAGAAGAGTGGAGTTTGGACTGTATGACAAGCTGAGGAATGAAGAAACTCGTGCATTCCCAGCACTTTCATGAGGAAGCCACCAGCCATGTTTGACGAAATTGTGGAGCGTCTGAGACCCAGGTTGACCAAGCCGAGCAACCAACTTACGTCCCCAGCCTGGACCTTGGGACTGAAGGTGGCACTGACTCTGCACCACCTGGCCTCTGGAACCATGTACAGAAACATGCAGTATGCCTGGAGGGTGCCACACAACACCATCAGCAAAGTGGTCCAGAGAAGTGGTGCAGACCATCATCGACAGAATACGTGGAGAGCTCCTCCAGTGCCCCACCACTGAAGAAGGCTGTGAGGAAACTTACAGAACAGTGGTATCAGAGATGGAAACTTTCCCCACACCGTTGGAGCCATAGATGGGAAGCACGTGGCCTGCAAAAGCTCAGCCAACTCAGGGTTCCTCTTATCACAACTACAAGGGCTTTTTCAGTATCAATCCTCTTTGCCATGGTTGATGCTGACTACAAGTTCATGTACATCGATGCTTCAGGCAACGGGTCAGCTTCAGATAGCCAGGTATACAACGCCAGTGACCTCAAGGATGGGCTGGAACGCAACCTCATCATGGGTTTTCCAGATCCAGACCCTCTACCCAATGACACACAAGATGTGCCCTACTTCATCGTGGGTGATGGACGCCTTCTCCCTCAGAACCTACCTCATGAAGCCCTACAGTTCCAGATACCTCACCCATGAAGAGAGGATCTTCAACTACAGGCTGTCCAGGGCAAGACGGGTGGTGGAGAACGCTCTTTGGCATCCTGGCCAACAGGTTCCAGGTAACTTCTCACCACCATGCAGCAATCACCCAGGGACTGTGAGGAGCATCGTGGAAGCTTGCTGCATCCTGCACAATCTCATGCGCACCCCGCTACCCAGTGTTGCAGAACAGGCTTGTGGACCATCAACAAGGGAGAATGGGGACATGGAGCTTAGTGAATTGGAGGCAAGGACAAAACCTGATAGACACTGGTGGATGTGCAAGGCCCCAACAGAGCTTCACGTGAAGGGAAGAAGCAGCACAACCTCCTGAAACACTAGGTGCAACTCCCCAGCTGGAGCAGTGGAAGTGGCAAGACAGATGATAGATGATTAATGGATGCTTCCTTCAGCCTGTCTCATCACACTGATGAGATTGTGCCATGTATGTTGAGTGGCCCTACAATGAACAGGGCATTTAATAAAGAGTTGTGTTTATGTTGAAATGTGTTGATCAATGATTAAATTGTATTGATAATAAAGGGCCATATGTGTGGCAGCTGGGGGGTGGACCATACAGTCCCACTATGCTTGCACTGGAGGCTTATTCTGTCCCACTGCTATCCTTACCCATCCTACAACTATCCTTAGCCATCCCACAACTATCCAACTAACTAAGTTTCACCAGCACTTTATTAAGTAAATAATGAACCAAGTGTATGAAACAAAGATAACCTTTATTAAACACTGTCTTAAGTAAAACTGTTTATGACTCTATTAAAAAAGCAAAAATGAACCAAGTAAAGTGTCTTTAAAGCAAAGATAAGTGAACAGGTAACAACTCAGTCTCTGGCACTATTCTCAGTCACTTGAGGCATGTCCATGGTCTCAGCTATCGAGCAGCCAGGAACTGTGGAGGTGGCTGTGGCTGGAGTGCTGGTCTGAGGGCCCCATTGGGTTGTGCCTGGCCCCAAAGAAGAAGACGAGGGGATGGTGTGTTCAGGAAGCTCTCAGAGAGCTGACTCAGTCCCATGAGGTTGAGAGAGGCCTTCCTCAAGGACCTGGGATGTCAGGCACAGTAACTGAAGAACAGATTTTTGTTGGGCTTGGCTGTGGGGTGGAGGAAGGAGGAGTGTAGTGGGCTCTCTGGTCTGCAGCTGGGCGAGGTGAGGCGTCTGTGGTGTGGGCATGCACCTGGGCCTGGACTGGGAAAGGGATGCCTCTGGTGGTGGGAAGTCCTGGTACTCGTAGCCTTGGTAAGGTGAGGGCTATTGAAAGCCGTGGAAGGGCCTGTGACATTGCCTGGGGTGGAGGAGCAGACCTGGAAAATGGGTCAGAGCAGGTTCACTGGGCCTGGAGGGTGGGAGGCAGTGCTGTGATTTTCTCCTTCATCACCTTGGTACTGGGCCTTGGGCAGGTCCATGAGGGTCTGGCTCAACGTATGTGATGAAGGCTTGCGGTTAGAGGATGGCAATATCACTGTGGACCAGCTGAGAGAGAAGATCTGTGCTGGTCTTGATGGTGTTTCCCTGATCTCCAGCAGGTCAGTGTGGCTCTGGCCCTCCAGTCCTGCCTCTCAGCCTGCACCCTGTGGAGCTGGGGGTGGGGATGGGGGTGGGGGTGGGTTGGTCTCTTGCTGCTGCTTCTTTCTTGCTCCATTTGAGACGGGATCCTCCAAGTCCTCTGGCATGGGGAGTGCAGCAGTTGGGGGGTCTCTGCCGTGGGGCCCTCCAAAGATACCTGCCTGACACGGTAGCTGTTTCCTGGCTAGAAGAGGAGTGGCTCTCTGTGGGCTGTTGTGAGGGGAGGGTTGACAGAGGGGCTGCCCCTCGGTGGCGGATCTCACCCTCCAGGAAGCTGCACTTGGCCATGACATTACATCTCCCGTTCAGTGAGCTTGACAGCGGCTGGCCAGATTTCTTGAGGTGCAGCTTGCCATACCAGGGTGTGCATGTGCTCCCACCATCCCAGGAGTACATCTGAAGTGTAGCCCAGGCTCTCTGCCTTTGTCTCTCATGCTGCCTGCTTTCTCTTGGTGTCGCGATAGAGCCTGTGGCCCTTTCTCCACAAGTACTCGTTCTCCCTCAGCCATTCCACACCTCCCCCTCATGGTCCTCAGAAAATGAAGTACTGTTTCCCTCTCTCCTTCTCCTTGCCTTGCCTCTTCCTCCCTCTGGTAGGGGCTTCAGGGCCTTCAGCAGAGCAGGGCTTTGAGGGCCTTGGGGCTGGTCTAACCACAACAGCAGCAGCAGCAGCAGCAGGAGAAGCAGAAGCAGCAGCAGCAGCAGCAGCAGAAGCACCAGCAGCTTCAGAGTCAGCGCCAGGGGGTGGGATGGTGGTTCTGTCCCTTCTTGCCAGGGCTGGCAGGAGTAGGCACAGGCTTTCTCTTCTTCCCTGACTGTCGAACCATGGTGTTCCTCAAGATTTCTCTGGCAGCAGGTCTTTCCTCGGAATGCTGACTGCTTGCGAGCTGCATCCTTTTATATCCCCGAAGCTGATGCAATTCATCCTCCACGCATGCGCAGTGACCGCTTTGCATCTGCTATGCATGCTATGCATCCTATAGGCGTCTGTGATGCATCCGTGTCATCCGCTACGCATCGCTCCTTCCGCTACGCATCCGCTTCGCTATTCTCCCCCGGAAGCCCTGCGGATGTGTCCTTCCATCCGCTAGCTTCCTACGAACATCCGCTTACCATCCTCACTACGTACTACCCTGGTCCGTTCCTTTCCGTTGTTTTCCATTCTGTGCCATTCTGTTTATGCAAATTTGGGGCACTTTTGAGAGCGGATAACAACGGATGGAGCCACCCCCAAAATTTTGCTCAACCACTGTGTCCTTTTTGCACACGCTTTGCATCCGTCGGCCAGTGTGACCTAGCCTTAAAAGGCATCTGCTAACAATGAGCCTTAAAGGCATAATACCCTTCTGCCACAGATAGTAGTAGTAATAAAGAGGAAATAGCAAAAGCCCTGAGAAGATGGGGAGTTATAAGCTTGTTGAACATGTGGTTCTTGTCATACTACAGTCATATTACATTATCCACAGCATATTCAACTGGCTCACCTATCTTCCTCTCATTTTTAAACATCTTCCTTTCCTCTCTGATATGCTTCTGAGGTGGAGCTGGGAAGTTTGAGGGAGCAGGTTGGTATCATGGCTGAAGTTTCGTAAGGGAAGAAAGGCATTCAGGGGACACACAGAAAGGCCACACAAGGGACACCATATTTGCTCTCCTTGTTTTATAAGACCTCTCTGGATTTGTTTAACCTGAAACTTGGAAAATCTAAATCTATTTTGGAATAAATTAATATCAATTTGGATCACCTCTGATAAAGACATTTTTTAAAAAGTAATCTGATTTACCTCAAAATGCTGCTTGGCAGATTATTGCATTCATTATTGCAATGATAAATATCATTTGAACCACATTCTCCAACTGTTGGAGATTTTAGTGTAATTAACATATTAATTTGAAACCATTAACTCCTTTTAACAGGAAAACTGAATAAATTCATCATTTACATGTCCTTTACAAAATGAACTGGGGCACCCTGTCCTGGTCAACCAGTGCAGCTCTAATTAAATAATGTGAAATCAGATTTCTATACTATTAAAATGAGTTTAATATTAACCCCCAAAAATATACATTTCAGAGAAGTCAGTTGAAAAAGTAATTAAAATGGCTTGGACTTGTCCTATTAGAGCAAAATTTGGAGCTAAAACCAATAGGACTATTAATATGATTTCTGTGTATATTAAAGAGGCATGTGCTTTTGATTTTATCACGAACTTGGAATGTATTAACGGGATTTTTCAAATATTGGGTTTTATTATGAAAATTTATCAGGAAAACTCCTCCCCTGACCCCACTTACAGGTAGAGTGTTAATATGATATGTTCTTTAACATGCACATTCATTTTTTGATAAAGATTTCTTCGACAAAATAGCAAACATCAGAACTGTTGATTTTGAAGTTACATACTTAATATAATTTTATTTTTTCTTTTACTACTCCGTTTGACATAAATTACACAAAACATCAAATCAATATTTTATTCATTGATAAGGGGAATCAAATGAAACAAACATATCCGTATTGTATCTCCTATAATGAGTATGGGGAGATTTATCACTTCCTGAAATGAAGTCAATTTGGCTATAATAATTTTTAGGCAATAAATGCCCAATCATATCCTGACTTCTTAAGTTAATTTAAACCAAAGCAATGGTAATTGTACTAGTATAAAAATGTTTATGTGACACTGGATTGAAAAAATAAGTTATTGTTCCATATGCTAAATATTAATATTCCATGCTTGTTTTGGGATCCTTATATAAAGTCAATAGTTATGTTAAAAGAATTCATAATTCATTTTTCTTCTTCAGAGCAGAACAATATTAAAAACTTCATTGGTTTATTCATGATGTCTGAATTTTCTTTCCTTGTAATGCATAATCTTGACGATACTGCATAGTTTAATGACCTTTGCTTCCATTGATTATGTACAAAAACACCTTAAAAGTACAAGAAAGCCAAGTTACCTTGATCTTTTAATTACGTACTTTGTATGTGNCTTTGCTTCCATTGATTATGTACAAAAACACCTTAAAAGTACAAGAAAGCCAAGTTACCTTGATCTTTTAATTACGTACTTTGTATGTGATAGGAAGTTATATGTGAACCCTGAAAGAAGTGGTATCAATCTGGATTTCAGCACTGGTATCAAACTGATTTCTTTGAGGGCCGGATCAGCATCATACTTCTCTGTGGGTCAATGGGGTGGGGGGGAGATGGGAAGGACCCCTCCTGCAGCACGCTGCAGGCCAAAACATGTGTCCCCCTGGGCCCTGTTTTTGGCCTGGATGGCCTCCTGCAGCATTCTGCTGATCAAAATGGGGCACGCTGTGTGTGTACAGCCCCTCCTGCCCCATTTTGGAGGCACCTTGGGCTGGTCCTTTGGTATTTCCAGCTGGCCCCATGGGCCGGATTTAAGCACTCCGCTAAATTACAGAGTAGGAGGAACAAAGGGATATATATGTCAAGAGAAAAATTAGAGGTGTTTTTTATATTGATAGGAATTGAAAAATATTTCAGTGCACTGTTGTAGTGTTACAAAGAAATTGTATCACATGGCACAAGTAGAGGTTGCTCAAGTCACTTGGCAGAATATAAACAGCAATATATATTCAAACAAAACAGAAAAAGCATGCCAGAAGAGTCCAAAGTCCTTTTTGGTATAGTTGACTGGACTACCCTATTTATTTCTTCAAGGTGGTGTGCATTATAAACACAGTGATCACGTTTTCTTGGGAAAAAAACTAAAAGCCAAAAAATCTGAAAGAGATCCATAAGGATTAAAAAAAAAAAATGTTTTTTGTTTGTAACTGCCAGTACAAAGGAAAATTGAAGAACAAAACCAACATAAAAATACTGTACATCTTCTAATAAAAATATCTACAATTAAATAGTGTGTAACATTTAAAGGACTGCCCTTTATAATAAAGCACATATGGTCACCGTAATTACCAGGGAACAAAGCTTTCCTGAAAAGAGTAAAGAAATAGGATAACGGCACTCTTAATAATTCTAGCACTATAGGGGGGGGAAATGTAATTCTCACTTCCTTTCTTTTTGCCCGCAACCAAGATGGCCGAAATAGGGTCATTTCCACCACTCCCCTCATTTCCGTCTTCAGAAATAGACCATCTTCCCCCCCAGTTTCCTAAATACTTTCAGGAGGCATTATTGCACACGTTTTAGCCGTTCTGCGTTTTAAAGCAGCCTCTCCACCTTCTACCCACCCCTCCCACGACTGTTTGCTTTTTTCTTTTTCTTTTTTGGCTCAGCTTGGGAATTTGTAAAGAGGAAATGCGGGGGGTTGGGATTTCATACAACGCTTATTGACACGCCTTGCGAGCGAAAAGAACCAGAGCTAGCAAAAAATAACCTCTCTGGTGTCGTTGTCCGTCCCCGCCCCGCGACCCCGGTTTCTGTCTCGTTCTCACGTGCTTGCGGACTTGGGGCGCTTCCGGTAAACCAGACTTCCTTAGGAGCGGAAGCAGCGCCTGGCTTTGAAACTGGCTGGTCTGCCCCGGTTTGTGCCGCGAATTCGCTTCGAGGCTCTGGGGAGAAAGCGTGGTAGGGCTTCCCTAGCAGAGGCTGGGTTCATGCCTTGACCCGTGGGGGGGTGGAGTGAGGGAGGACTTTTGCACAAACTTCCTCGTATGAAGCCACTCCGGCTTCCTGTTTACTAAGTCTGCATTACTATTACGATTACTTTCCCTCTTCTCATCCTTCCTTCCAACCGTCTCCTCCCACTTATGACTGCATGAATGTAACTTTGTTGCTTGTACCCTTATGATTTTTTTCATTGACTGTTTACCAGTATGATTTGATTTGATCGCCTATTATTATGTTTCCTGGTATGATTTGATTGCTTATTTGTAACCTTTTGACTACTATTGTTATACCTACAATTCTTGACGAATGTATTTTTTCCTTTTTCTTTTTATGAACGTTGAGAGCATTTGCACCAAAACAAAACAAATTCCTTGTGTGTCCAATCACACTTGGCCAGTAAAGAATTCTATCCTATTCTATTCTATTCCATTCCATCCCATTCGATTCTATTCTATTCCTGTTCCATTCCATTCCATTCCTATTCTGTTCCGTTCTATTCTATTCTATTCTATTCTATTCTATTCTATTCTATTCCTGTTCCATTCTATTCTATTCCTGTTCCATTCCATTCCATTCTATTCCTGTTCCATTTCATTCCATTCTATTCTATTCTATTCCTGTTCCATTCCATTCTATTCTATTCCTGTTCCATTCCATTCCATTCCTATTCTGTTCTATTCTTAAATGGCCTCCATCCTTTTCGTCCTGCAATTATTACCCATCCCAAGAACCTCTTTAAAAAAGAAAAGAAAAGCAATTTGGATTTGGAATAGTGAAAATTGCAGGGATGGGGAAACCCTGGAGAAGATTAGCCCTGCTAGAGACTTAAGAGGCTGCTCTGAACTAATTGCAATTTATTTGCTCAGCTGTAGGGGAAGAGAGGCTGCTCTAATTTTCGATTGTTCCCTGAGAGACATCTAATTCATATGATTTTAGATTGCCAGGTGTGGGAATATGAAGTTCCTTTGCCTGTGTAACCTCAATATGCTAAGACTGTGGGTTTTTTCAATATTTTTTCACTCTGGAGCCCTTCCAGCTTTTAAAAATTAAGGAGGATCCAAATAGTATGGGTTATGTTTATCAATACAGGTAGTCCTTGACTTTACAACAGTTCATTTACTGGCAGAAGTTATAACTGTGTTGAAAGAAGTGACTTATGACCATTGTACACACTTATGGCCATTGCTGCTTGTTCTAAAATTTATTCAGGTAGTCCTTGACTTACAACAGTTCATTTAGTGACCATTTGAAGTTATAGTGGCACTTGAAAAAAGGGATTAATCACTATTTTTCATACTTAAAGACCACTGCACCATCCCCATGGTCACATGAATAAAATTCAGATGCTTGGCAGCTGACACATATTTATTACAACTTCAGGTCCTAGAGTCATGTGATTCCCTTTTGTGACCTTCTGATAAGCAAAATCAATGGTGAAACCAGATTCACTTAACAACCATATTACTAATTTAACAACTGCAAAATCATAAAATGGGGCAAAACTCAATGACATAAATTTTGGCCTCAGTTGTGGTTGTAAGTTGAAAACTACCTGCACTTATGTTAAAATTTAAAATGGAAGTTTTCATTGCTCCTACAGTTTCTCACGATTAATGGGATTTTAATATAGGTAGTGCTCAATGTGTTATTACAATTAAGCCCCAGAATTTTGTTGCAACACAAGACAGTTATTAATGTCATGCCCCATTTTACTTTCCCCCCACAGTTGTTAAGTGAATCGCTACGATTGTTAAATTAGTAATACGGTTGTTAAGTGAATCTGGTTTCACCATTGATTTTGCTCATCAGAAGGTCACAAAAGGGGATTTATTTGTTAGATGTTTATGCTCATTTTTGTTTGCATTGTTTTTCTGGAGTCTGATTCTCTGAACTAAGACAACGTGTAAGCTGTTCCTAATCACCGTGAGTTGGGCAGTCATATAAATTTTCTTAATAATGAAAACATTAGTGGTGGTCCACAGTACATATTATTCTAATGGGAGTAATCTATTCTGTTTTGGTTAGGCCTTTCCTGTGGCTTTCTTGATGTGCCATGTTTTAGTGAACATAATCAGGAAATGGGTGACAAAGTAGGTAATGAGATACCAGATATGTGTACATGGAAAGTTTTAAGGAACTGGATATGCTTAGCCTGAAAAATCATGAGAGGCAATATGATAGCCAAACACATGATGGATTGATTGCAAATGAAATTTGAAGCAAATCTCTTCCTTATTCCTGCTTGAGAATTATGCACAGCCTTTCAGGGTTGAGCTGCAACTAATATCATGCTTCATTATTGGCCACAAAGTCTAATGCTGAAGCGAGTTCATGTTACTCAGCTGTTCTAGATCTTAGGGTCTAATTATCCAACTCAAATTACAAAATTGGGATTTCTGCTAATTTACAGAGCCACTTTTATGTGGTGCAGAGGTCTCCAAACTTGGCAATTTTAAGACTTGTGGACTTCAAATCCCAGAATTCTCTCGCCAGCATAGCTGGTTGGAGAATTCTGGGAGTTGAAGTCCACTAGTCTTAAAATTGCCAAGTTTGGGGATCCCTGATGTAGTGGTTAAGGCATCAGGTTAAAAAGTGAGAGACCATGGGTTCCCATCTGATCTTGGGACACTCTGTCTATCTTAGTCCTAGGAAAAAGATAGTGGCAAATCACTTCTGGAAAACCCTGCAGGTATTTATGCAGGCAGGAGTCAACATTAACTCGAAAATACAAAAAAGTTTTTTTTCTAACTTCTGAAAATTTACAGAGAGATGCTGTAATGATTATCACATTTGGGAAACTGTAATGATCCTTTACATAGTAATAGCAATAACACTTATACCCCTCTATGGTGCTTTACAGGACTCTGGCTGAGGAACTCTGGAAGTTGAAGTCCACAAGTCTTAAAGTTGCCAAGGTTGGAAACCTCTGCTTTACAGCATTCTCTGAGCAATTTATAGAGTCCGCCAATTGCCGCCAACAATCTGGGTACTCATTTTACTGACCTCAGAAGGGTGGAAGGCTGAGTCAACCTTGAACCCCATCAAGACTGAACTTCTGACTGTGGGCATAGTTTGTCTGCAATATTACATTCTAACCACTATGTCACCACATTGGGAATACAGTTACGAATATGTGATTTTGGAGGAATTATCTTGCTAGCCCCAAAACAGCCTTGGATTAAATAACAAGCAAAATAAGCACTTGCTTAGGTCACCAAGGCAAGGGAGGAATACAGAATGTTTTCCCCTAGCTGTCATGCCCCTTATTTTTTGACTGCTGTTTGACTTTAATCAATGTTTTTTTTTTGTAATTGTCCTTATCTGTCATGTTCAACTTTAATCTGTAATGTTAAAAACATTGGCATGGTAAGTGACTAAATTTCATTGGAAGGTGTTGTCTGATATCACTTTTGTTTCATGGCACTAGAGTTTTCTTTCATCTGAGGACACCATTTTGGGCTTCAATTTAGGATATCAATTGGCCTTAATCTGGCTTTGCCAAAATAATATTTATTAGTTTATGCATGCATTCATTCAAACATTTAGGCACTGATTAAAACCACGAGGAGCTTCCAATAATTAGATTATGTTTATCTTAACATCTTTATCTTTAGCAGCGGAAACAATAATGGCAACAAAATTGTCAATTTTTAAAACGTTAAATCAGACTCCATCTTAGTTATAAACCCAGGCCTGAGGCACATAATGAACTAAAAATTTGAATTTTGTTAGCTTGATGGAGTCCTCTTGCTCCATTTCTTAAATTTAGAAGGAAGTTCAACAGAGTATGCATTTTTTATGACCAGACCAAATTAGATTCTGAGAAATGAATGGATCAATTATATTGCCTGCCCTGTTTCCTGAATGTAATTTTTTGAAATAATAACTATTTTGACTGCAAATTGGTAAGAACCCTTAAGCTTAACCCTTTCTCCTTGAGCTACTTTTTCTATCAAAATTGCTTTGGGAAAATATTATTTTTCATGGACAAACTCATGTATCTGCTTCTCATTTCTAGGCTTAATGCCAATAAGAGCAGATTCAAGTCTAGTACAGTGGATCTCATTGTAGTTCACATCTATAGAATGGTTTAATGGAGGTGGTCAGGCTGTGTAATAATATGCGGGAATGACCTTGAGAGAAGAGGAAGAGTCACAGACTAGGCAATTGTCAGATAAGGGGCAGCTGAACCCACAGAAGGAAGGATGTTGTGTGTGTGTCAAATGTCTCAGAAAGGACCCTCTCTAATTTCTTGAGCTGTAAAGCTGAGGGAGGAGAAGTGTACAGTTCAGTTAATGCCACCTTACAATAAAGAGAGAGTTGGTAGTTCTGGATGAAAAAGATCAATATTCCCATGCCTATTATCACCATTTGTACTGATCTCGGCTTCAGTGTATGTGTGAACAAGAATGTATAGTATGGGGGGTTGTCTCATGAATGCCAAGAAGAGGCTTTGGCTGAATTAACTCTTCATGGTCTCTAGGCAATGTGGTTTGTATTGTCTTTGATATAGAGCAATGTATGAGAGTCATGGTTAAAAGCTTAATTTGATAACAGCAATCAGACCTCCATTGGACGGTTAAAAAAACTATGTTTAAAGCAGACCATGGTTTTATTTTATGATTTTGTCTTTGAATGCCTATTTTAAAAAGCCTCCAATTACTTTAATTATCTTTTTTCCTTGGGGAAAGTGGTTGTAAATTATATGGAAGTCAAATACATAGGGTTTATGATTGGTAAAGCTTGATTGAAGACTGTCATAAAAAACAACTTTTCTTTCTAATATGAGTGATTTCTGCTTATAACATGTTCACAACTATCAGCAGTGTGATGAAGGTTTTAGAACTGATGTGGAGGCGTTATTGTCTTCATTTAATGTATTTTTATTCCTTGTTTCTTTTATTTCACTATGGAACACAGGATATTGTTTAGGGGGAAAAATCTAGCTCTATCTCCTCATACCTTCATATGTAGCCAAACTAATGAGCTGCTGCTATTAAACTATGAGTTGGCTAGTTAGGCATGTTATCTGCTATGGGGTTGGGCTTTTAAAATTGTGTTCTGCAGAACCCCAAGATTCAATGAGAATTTAATGGGCTTCCATGATAGACTAAAAGTAAAAAAAATAAGAATTCATTTATGCAGCTAGTAGTTCTGGTACTCTTATTTGTTTTTTTTTTTAACTATCAAGTTTCATAGCCTAAAAAGTTTTATACATTATTATACAGGACACTTCATTAATGTAATGGATAAACTCTCAATTTTTGTATTACTGCTGTGAGCCTGCTTTTTATAAGCCAGTGATGGCAAACCTTTTTGTTGTGGTGTGCCGAAAGTGCGCATGCACACAATAGCGCACACGTGTTTGTGTGTGCTGGCACCCACAATGCAATGCACCCCGCACCCTGTGAATGTGTGCGCAACACCTCTGCCCCGCCCCCTTACCTACACTGTGCATGCGCGCACCTCTCAACTGATTTTCGGCCCTTTTGAGGCCATTTTCACCCTCCTGAAGGCTCAAGGGAAGCCTCAGGAGACTGAAAATGGGCCTGTTTCGGCACTTACGGTATTTCTGGAAGGCCCATCTTTCAGCCTCCCGAGGCTGAAGAGGCTTCCCTGGAGCCTCCAGGAGGGCGAAAACAGCCTCAAACAGGTCGAAAATCAGCTGGGAGGTGTGCGCATGCGCAGTACAGTAAAGCTTGGCTAGGGTTTGCGTGCCTGCACAAATGGTTCTGCGTGCCACCTGTGACACGTATGCCATAGGTTCGCCATCATGGTTATAAGCTGTAGCTGAAACAATGGATTATTCTTTTCTTTGTAGGGGCTGCGGCAATGCACCTCATTGTTTCTTTTAGAAAATAAGGAACTTTTTAAAATTACCAATGCACCTATCTTTCGTTGATAAACAGTACATTTGTTTTGATGCTCATATTTTTGATGGATTTGTTTTTGATGGTCATATTTTGATTTGAGATTTGCAAATGCTTCGGAAAGGAAAGTTTTATTCATTTTGTTTATTTCGTTCTAATGAAGGTGACTACATTTCTAAGAAGGGCTGCTTGTATGGCAGCTGTTAAAGCATGCAGCTAATATGTTTCTATCTTGGCTGTTGCCCAGAGAGATTGTTGAAATGTCAGAGTGATCTTTGCAATGTCACAGGAGGGGCCCTTTTAGATCATCAACTCTCACTTAGGCTTCTGCCAACTCATCTGCTTGCTAACCCCAGATAAACATTTGGGCTGAGTTTTTTTTAATTGTTGCTTGTTTTGCTTCTGTTCCTGTTCCATTTACTTTAATGGCTAGAAATAATTGAAAGGGCAAATGGTCAGGATGTAAACAAGTCAGTTAACTTATTGCATTTATTTACAAATGCTTTCACCATTCAAATCTTGTAATGCATTTAAATTAAAAATGACAAACTGGGTAAGTACAGAAGCTTAAGGCTTGAAAAATGGTTAAACTCTAGGATTTCTGATATCCCTTTTAATCTCAGAGTGATAAATCCAAATTCTGTTTGGCCTGAATGAGCACAATTTATCAGTTGTTTTTCCCAGCACTATTGTGTCTCATTGAAAAATGGGATCTCGGTCTCTTTCTAGAAGTTCATTTGCCATAACAAAAAGAGTATCCTTCTTCATCCAGAAAGAACAGTTTGGTTTTTGCCTCTTCCAGGCTTTTTTATATGGAAGTTGTTCTTGCAAGGATTTTGACCTTGACCTTTGCCTTTGCTCTGTAGATCTGGTAATCAGATCTTGCTGTTACATGAAAATAGATAATATGAAGTTAATGACTGAGTATCATGCGAAGAAGGGTAAGTCAGCAGCATTCTATAAAAAGAGTGGGAAACTCTTAAACTCTGTCATAAAAGTGTGGGAAAAGAGTGGGAAACTCTTAAACTCTGTCATAAAAGTTGTAAAAAAAAATCTAATTTTGGTGACCAAAGGATAGATTTTGAGTACAATATTGGGATCGCTTATCACATTAACACACAATTTCAAGTTAAAAGTAGATTGAAATATGAAATCTCCTCCTACATAAAGTTATATATAAATTTTTCCAAATATGTTCAGCACTTTTTCTCACCAAGACTAAGAAAGACCATTACATCACAATTTTGGACGTCACTTAAAAACTACAATGCAGTGCAATGCAGCATCTGATTCTGGCAGATAAAAGTAGTTACAGCCATGTGTCACCTGTATTCCAATGCCTTTTGGGGTGGAAGTGAAATGTTGATTCTTCTAAACAAAGTCAACGGGCAAGCAAGATTCACTTCACTAGGTTATTAGTTAATCAACTGCAGTGATTCACTTAACAGTTGTGGCAAGAAAGGTTGTAAAATGGGGTAAAACTTACTTAACAAATGTCTCACTTTAACAGAAATTTTGAGCTCAATTATCATAAGTTGAGGATTACCTGTAATACATCTCTGCATGATGTCTATCACTATTTAAGGGTACAGGTTGAATTTTTGTTGTAACTTTTAAACATTGTTATGTTCTTAGGATTGTAAACTGCCAAGTATTATACAGCTTTGGTGGTATAGAAGTAAAATGAAATGTTAAATTAAGGCCCAGTCAACAGTCCAACAATTACGCAACATGATACATTAAGGACTAATCAACAGATACAACAGCTATTGGCCTCATTTGAGATGGTGATGACTCTGCATATAGGCAAGAGATCGAACAATTGGCACTGTGGTGTAGCCGGAACAATTTCGAGCTGAACACACTTAAATTATTGAGATGAGAGTAGATTTTTGGAGACCTCCTATTCTACCACCTCTTACTATATTAGACAGCATAGTATCAACAGTAGAGTCTTTCAAGTTTTGGGATTCTATAATATCCCAGGATTTGACATGGACATCTGACATTAGACCTATCATTAAAAAGACATAGCAAAGCAAAGTTCTTTCTGCATCAACTCAGAAAGTTCAGAATGCTTCAGGAGCTCTTGATAGAGGAATTATTGAGTGTGTCATTTCAATTCCTTCTCTCAGGACGTCACTACAGGGCATTGCATGCCAAAATAACTAGGTATAGATAACAGTTTTTTCTTTTGTGCCATCACTCTGCTGAACACCCAATTCCCACCGCGCCGTCTTATGTCTAACTACTATATATTTGCCAATGTGGTATGATTGTATTATTATTATCCTTCTCATCTTTCTACTAGCTTCTCTTTTTGGTATCATTATTATGATTACTCTGTTGTTTTACATGTGTAATGAGAGTTTCTGCACCTGAGACGAATTCCTTGTGTGTCTAATCACCTTTGGCCAAATATTCAATTCTATTTTGTAATCAGTAGGCCAGGGAGTGCTATTATCTGAAGAAGAATGGTAGTTCTTTAAGGGGAAATAAAGTTTTTAAAAATAGGCCACTTGGGACTAGATATGCTCATTGGTGATGGAATACTGATCATAAAAGGAAGATGGAAAACAAGAAGTATTCATAGTACCTAGGGGAGGAATAAAATGAAAAACCTAGAATGTTGAAAAGGAAGATTTCCACATATATTGTGCTTAGGACCCATATATTGTATTCCTGCATATCCAAACAAGTGAGTAATTCAGATGTAATATATGAGAAGAACACATCCTCAACTGTTAGCAAGAGATCCGTATTCCTGGAAAGAGAACAGTATTCATCTAATGAGACCATCTGTTGATAGTTGTAAAGATTTGATTTGTATTTTAAAATATCTCTGATGAGAGTCATGGTGACTTATTGCATGATGCAATAATGCCCACAAATGATGATAATTGCTGCTCCAACTGATTTTAGGTTTTAGTGGTAGGAAATTTAATATAATAAAGATTAATAAAATAAAAAAACACTTTCTTCCAAGGATGTGTTGCTGCTCCATATACTATTTTTTCAATCTTCCTTCTTAAATACTTCCTATGGTTTTTTTTATATAAGTTTAAATTTAGCTAGATGGAATCAAGCTTTATCTTTGATGCACTTTTAATGGGTTACCTTTAAAGGTGCTCTCGAATTTTTTTTTGCCTTTGAGATTTATTCATAAAAAAGATAAATATTGAATCTTTCCTCTGTTGGAAAGTTCAGTTATAACTTCCTGATTAGCCTTAAAGAAGATGATCTCTGGATCTCTGGGGCAATGCCACTCCATTAGGCTGGAGCATGAGCTAAGAAACAGTTTTGATTCCCTCTCCCCTAATTTCACTTTTATGGGATTCTTACCCTTCCAGCTTAGGACAAAACACACTGGATTGGTTGGTTCTATCTGAACGAGATAATCCTGCAGTACCGAAGTACCAAGCCCTAGAACGCTTTATAAATTAATCATCACACCTTTTAGTCATAAATTTATTGGAAGCCATCACAGCCACCGCAAGACTTTTGCTTTATAACAAAGAAGCTATTCTTCCCACCCTCCCAAACTTCACCAGAGGGTCATTAGATTTCATACTGATTTTAGAAAAAAATATATGGAACAAATTAAGATTATGAATTAGAGTAGCAATTAGAGAGCGCTTTCTAGGAAGACCAATTATAAAATTACATTAATCACAAAAGAGCCATTACAAAAAGTTTGTTTCTTCCTTTCTTATTAGATTGAACACCCATATGATATTAACTAAGAGCCAAAGTGGCGCAGTGGTTTAGAATGCAGTACTACAGATTATTTCTGACTGCCAGCTGCCTACAATTCAGCAGTTTGAATCTCACTAGGCTCAAGGTTGACTCAGCCTTTCATCCTTCCGAGGTGGGTAAAATGAGGACCCAGATTGTTGGGGACAGTCTGCAAACCGCTTAGAGAGGGGCTGTAAAGCACTTTGAAGCAGTATATAGGTCTAAGTGCTATTGCTAAGAATTAATGCCTGAGTATACTGTATTATTTTCATCTCCTCCATACTCTTTTCCTCTTATGCTATGTCTTTTTGTTCATAAGTCTGAGATCAGGAACTATCAATTATTTATCTTTGTATTCCTTTGGTTGGTTGGTTGTTAATAGACTGACCTCTCTCTTGGAAATAAAAATCTAATGTTATTAAATTGTTTAAGACTAACATTTTGCATGAAAACCATGATTCTATATTCAAATTGTATATAGATCTCATAGAATATTTTGCCCATCTTAAGCAGATGCAGTAATGAAAGATATTTAAATGGCAAACTGTAGTCAGAACTGGTTCAAGCCATTATGGAGCCTGAGTGAAAAATCTCTCCCCTCCCCAAAATTTTATGTACAAAGAGCTAAACAGGCATGTACTGAAATACAATACTTATCCATACTGCAAAGAATCAGCTCCCATGAACTCTGCGAAGAACTCAAAAACCGTCTAGACAATGGAGAAAAGGACCTCTACATTGACCACAGAGCTGATTGCATCAAAAGAAAGTCACACAACCCACAACTCCGCATCTAACCCTACCCCATCCAATCCAACATCAATCAAAACTAGGCACACATGTCCCTAAGTACCTTATTTCAACCAGAACTGGCCTTAAATGCAAGCTACTCAATGCAAGAAGCCTGTAAATAAAATACCTGAATTTCTCCTCTTACTAAATACAGCTAAATTCGACATTATATTTGTCTGTG
>BHFT01021185.1:0-22763 GCA_004320025.1 Laticauda laticaudata
ATTGGTTCCTATTGAACCAATCCCCATTCAGGTTTTGTAGCCAATCAGAATCCTGTATTAGGAGTCTACTATTCTTTTACAGAACAGTAGCAAAGTCAAAGAATTTTTCAGTCTTTCCCTAACATACCATCACACTTCAAATGAGGACATCAGAAACATGTTTAGAGAGATACAGTCAGGATCATATTTGGGACAGCAAATGTATGCCCATTTACAGGCGGTCCTCAACTTATAACCATTGGTTCAGTGACAATTTGAATTTACAACAGCACTGAAAAATGTGACCTATGACAATTTTTCACTCTTACAACTGTTGCTGCACCCCTACGGTCAAGTGAGGAAAATTTGGATGCTTGGCAACTGGTACCAAATTAAGGGAGAATCCAGATTCACTTAACAACAGTGTTACTAACTTAACAACTGCAGAGATTCACTTAACAATTGTGGCAGGAAACATTATAAAATGGGGCAAAACTCACTCATTAAGTGTCTCACTTAGCAACAGAAATCTTGGGTTCAATTGTTATAAGTAAAGAACTACCTGTAGTTTTCTGCCTACTCAAAGGATAGAGAGCACTAATGGAGCCCATGGAGAAAAACTCTTAAGAGAGGGTGTTTGAAGTCTCCCATTATTGAAAGGATTCCTTTATATGTCTTTCCAATTCTTTCACTGTCTCAAGATCATCCTCAATATTTTAATCAGAGAAGTTACAGCACATCCCTAGATTTTGCTTATATTTTACAGAATAAAATAACAAAGTGGGAACAAAGTGGGAAGCCTCCAATGATGAAGCAGACACAACTTCTGACGGCAAAACTGTTCTACTGTTTGATTGTTCTGTCAGAAAAAATTAGGTTGAATCTTTCCTCGATTAGTTTCTATTCCTTGTTCCTTGTCTGGCCTTCGGGTGCTTTAGAAAATAGCTTGACCCCTTTCTCCTGTGGCAGCCCCTCAAGTAATGGAACACTGCTATTGCATCCACCGTAGTCCTTCTTTTCTCTAGGCTAGCCATGCCTTCTTCCCCAAAGAAGAGGGAGTCAAGCTATTCTCCAAAGCACCTGAAGGCAGGACAAGAAGCAATGGGTGGAAACCAGTCAAGAAGAGAAGCAACTTAGAACTAAGGAGAAATTTCCTGACAGAACAATTAATCAGTGTTGCAACTTGCCTTAGATGTTGTAAATGCTCCGACAGTGGAAGTTTTTAAGAAGAGATTGGATAACCATTTGTCTGAAGTGGTGTAGGGTTTCTTACCGAGGTAGGGAGTTGGATTAGAAGATCTCCAATGTCCCTTCCAAAGCTGTTATTCTATTCTATTCTATTCTATTCTATTCTATTCTGTTCTGTTCTGTTCTGTTCTGTTCTATTTCTATTTCTATTTNACATTTGGAAACGGACTGCATAGGAATCCCAATCTTCTTCGTTGGGATTGAAAGGTGCGGGCGGTGCATTGTTTCCAGGCATTTTCGTCGCCATCTGTATTTCTTTTCACCGTGTGCAGGTTCCGCGTTTAGGATGATCCCACCCTCGTCGCCAGTGTTTTGTTCGGAAAAACACGAGGTAGACCGGGTTCCAATAACAAGTCTTTATTCTAACATAGTCAGTGAAACGGAACAACCTTGGCTGAAACCGCGGCAGCCTTTTATTCAGGCTAGCCTGCCTGCTTTCAGCCAATGGCAGCTATTTAACTTTGCCGCCTTTTCCAGTTGATTTGGATTGGTTCCTAGTGAACCAATCCAATGCTTATATTAGTTAACCAATCAGGTTTGCATATTTTGGAGTAACCTTATTTACATATAGAACATCTCTGTTTATACAATCAAGGATTTTAGTAGCTTTCTGGGCTGCTGCTGCACACTGTTGATTCATATTTAAGTGATTGTCCATTGGACTCCAAGATCCCTCTCACAGTTACTGGGTTTTTTTGCCTCAGTTTAAGACCTTACTTTTCTTTACATCAAATGAAGTTTATTGATATGTTAGAATTTATGCCTCCGCTTAATAAACAGAGCAGTATGTATCTTTCCCTGCCCCTTTTTACAATGTTGTATGCAGTACTAATTACTTTTGCTCTACTTGGTGATGTTTGCTCCAGAACAAGGAGATCCAGTGTCTGAGCTTTAGCGTGCTTTGCTGGACTTAACCATTGGCTACAAAAATTGTGGAGTTGGCTGCAAAGTCTTTGGGGGACCGTCAGCCTCCTGGTTGGATGCTCTTGAGCTTGCAGGGCCAAACTTCTAAAGGGATGACAGTTTCCTCCTCCAGCATCTTCTGTCCAATTCTTGCCCAAATCTGCCCACAACTCAGTAGCTCCACTTCCCCCTCTGCATGAAAAGGGCAGTTGCATGGGATCCAGGACTAAAACTGGAGGAAGGCTGTCTATATTCTCTCTCTCCTCTGCTTCCTTTTGCACAGAAATAGCCTCCCTTGCTCCAATTTTTCATCTGGACCAAGGAATGTAATTTCTCCCAATGACATAAAAACATATATGGCATGTTCTTTTTCAAATATTGATGATGTGAGCCCTTCTATCCCCTTTTTTTTGCTTCTGACTATCATGCAAACAGGCAAAGAGATCACTCACTTGCTGCTGGTCTGTAGTCACGTCGACGCTTCTCTGCAAGAACAAATATTGGAGAGTTAAAACTAAAAAGAATCCACCAGAGACCGTTCAATCTCTTCCTTTATGTCAGGGGAAAAAAAAAGCATAGTTGTTTTGCCATGTCTTCCCTGAGAAACTCTCTTAAGCAGCAATAGGAAGCTCTTCAAAATTCAAATGTATCTCCTTTGCTCCATAGGAAATCTACTGCCTCTGGAAAGGATTGAGTACAGCAGCTAGGTAAAAAGATATATTTTGTTAAAATATTTTTCTGCTGAATTTTGACCCAAAACTATTGAAGGGTAGAATTGCAATGCTTCTTCCCAGTTACGCAGAGAATATGGAGCTATCCTAACCTTTGATTAAGCTAAGTCCTTATTTGGACTCCTAGCAAGAAACTAAGAGTTCAGAAGCTCCCGAGGAGAGCGAAGGAAATGTTTAAGAAATATGCACAGAAGTGCCCCTAAGGAAACTAGGAAGGAATATAATGTTCACATCTTACTATCCACAACAGCAAAGATATTTTACAGGATACTTACTGTACCACCGGATTCCAATGATTATAGACAATAAGATAAGGATGCCAAGGACTGACACAACACAGCAAATGATGAGTGATGGCTGGAAATTTTCCTCAGTTTGGATTATGACTGTTGGAGCTTAATTGTGGAAAAAAGAAAAGTAATTAAAAGGAAACCAAAGTAGCTTTAGTGTTTGTGGAGAGTATTAAAACAGGCCTCTCAGCTTTAATTGGCTGGACAAACAGTATTGGAGACAGGCAGCCTCTCAAGAAACTGGGCCCTATGCCATGTAGGGCTTTATAGGTCATAACCAGCATCATGAATCATTGCACTTGCCCCCCACATTTTTAAAGGTTATTTTTAATTTTTAAATGTTGTTTCCTTAGACTTAAAGTTGATATTATCCATCCAAAGATTTTATTGGAGTGGTCAAAGAATGAATCAGAAAGGATGGACTGTAGATTCTCACTGTTGGACTTGTAAGAAATTTGAACATATATTACACTTTTATTGTACAGATTTCAGTTCAGAATACATTAAAATGTCAGTTTCTAAAATGCCAATGTTATTTTGAATTGTATTCCAAAATTGTGGGAAATTACTCTTTTGCAGGAATATTTGTTATTCTTCCCGCTATTGGTATACTGGAAAAATACCTTGGATATTGAAAACTGGATTGAAGAAATATGCATTTTTTCCAGTTGGAATAGACTATTTTTTCTATTAATTAAAAAAAATGAAATAATGCAGGAAAGTGACAAAGAACCACCTTTTGGATATACTGAATTCACATAACAACCACATGTTCTCTTAACAACCATGTGATTCACTTAACTTACTTTATGACTATCATAAAAATGGTCATAAAATCAAGTCAGGTCATGTGGGAAATTTTCTAATAACTGCTCCATCTTATAACTAAGTCTCCATGACTTAGTCTCCATGACTCCATGACATTAAGTTAATGACTACCTATTAATGTGAACATGCTTGGGAAAAAATGCATAGGAGACAGTAAAACCATATATAATACCACATTAGTGGCAGTAAAATGGGAAGAGAACCATGTTTATCTCATCACAATTAGCCTATATTAGAGTGATGGAATTCTTCAGCCATCTTTAAATAACTCGAGGCAAATTGTACAGACTCTTCACTATTTGCATGTCCACAAACAAAAAAAAATGGGAATCTTTCAACAGAATAAAACCAAGGTAGAATAGAAATAGAATAGAAGAGAACAGAACAGAACAGAATAAAATAGCCTTTATTGTCATTGCATTCTACAAATACAATGAAATTTGAAAGCTACTCCAGCAGTGTCCCAAACACCACATCACAATCATTAACAACAACAACAATAATAATAACAATAATAATAATAATAGTAGTAGTAGTAGTAGTAGTAACAATAACCTAGTCTAAAAACTATCTAAAGCATATAGTAAGTTAGATAGAAATGCCACTACCAGAGGTAGGGTCACTTATGGGAACTGCCAGGCAGAGATTTATCACCCACAATTCTCTCCCTCACTGCAAGTTGTCACCTTCTATTTTGTGTCCTGTCTGCAAGCCTTCATGGTCAACATAACAAAAGTAGCAGTAGTCCTCCATGGGGTTAATGTCAATGCTGATCCAGGTGCAATAAGTCCCATCCCAATTACGGATGGTATCCCCATGAAAAGTCCCATGCTCCCAATTCTCTTCATCCCTCTTCCAGGTGGCATCTATGTCTTTTGGATAAAAGTTGCAGATAGAGCAGTTGAAGAGGGTCTCATTAACATTCAGCATGTGAGTAGTTATTTCAACTGAGGGGCCTGCAGAAACAGAAGCATCAGAAGACAGAGTCATTCCTACAGTTGGCAATGCAAGAAAGAGTACATATCTCCTTCTATACTGAATATTCTGTATCTCATTGACTAAATATTTGAGATGTAAAAAATTCCAAAGAACAAATATTCCAAAGAAATATCCTTGAGAGAAATATGATTTTGCATAGACTGCCAGAAAATAAATGACAACATTCAATGGTTGTCCAATGCCAGAATTAGTGATCTCGTGGATAGCCTAAGTCAGGGGTCCATAATTCCTGGGCTGTGGCCCACTACTGAGCCATGAACCATTTGGAACGGGGCAGGGGTGGGATTCAAATTTCTTAACAACCACTTCTGTGGGCATGGCCTAATTTGTGGGTATGGCTTGGTGGTCATGTGACTGGCTGAGTGTGGCTTGTATGTAAATATTGTAAATATATATGTAAAGATTGAATTTTTTTATTTTAAAAAAGAGCAACTTTTACCCAAAACCAGGTAGATTGAGCTGCTTGTAGAATCACAGCTTCACTCCCAGATCTACCTTTTTGCAATCTGCTGCCTGAGTCTGCACTGAAAAATAGAAGCTTCAATCCTAAAGAATGTTCAGCTCTGCTTTCAGGCCACTTCTCCCTCCCACAACCCCCCAAATACCACCCTTAACTGGGCCTCAGGGAAGCCTCCTGGGTGGGGGGGTGGGGAGAGGAGGGGCCAGCCAGTGGCGTGATTTGCTGGTTCTCAGAACTGCGCAGAATCGTAACAACCAGTTCGATAGAAATGGTCCCACCCCTGAACTGGCCAATGGAAGTGGTCAGTGAGCATACACACACACATCCCCACTTGCGTGGACAGTGGGTGAACATGTGCACTCCATTTACGTGAGCGGCGGGTGCGCATGCCAGCCGCTCGTGCAAATGAAGCTGCATGCATGCCTGCTGTTCACACAGATGGAGCTGAATATGTGTTTGTTGTTTATCAAATGTAGCTGCACGTATACCCAATGCTCACACAAATGTAGCTGTATGTGTGTCTGCCATTCATTTGACTGGAGCTGTGCACACATTTGCTGGCTGCTTGCGTGAAACTATCTCCTCTCCCCTCACCCCGCCAGTCTGCAAAGCTGGAAAGTTGGGGAACTCTGGTCTATGTGTAATCAAATATTTATCTTCCTTGGATTTAACCAAAGGATATTGGCAAATTCCACTGGAACACTATTCAAAAGAAGACAATAACACTTGCCACTCCACAAGGCTTCTTTCAATTCATTCTTACCTTTTGTCATCTTTTTTAATATTTAGAGCTAGATTTTTTTAATCTGAGCAGTAACAAAGAAACTATTAAGGGTCTTTAAAAGAAATCTGAAAACTGTAGAGTCCTTTGACTATAATTCATATACAGGTAGTCCTTGATTTGAAATGATTCATTTAGTGACCGTTCAAAATTATGATGGCACTGAAAAAAGGGATTTATGACCAGTTCTCAAATTTATGACTTTGCAGCATTCCCATGGTCAGGTGATCAAAAGTTGGGCACTTGACAACCCAAATGTATTTTTGATGGTTGTAAACCTGGAGTCATGTGAAAGCCATTTCTGGCCTTCCCAGCTGGCTTCCAACAACGCCAGTCGGGGAAGCCAGATTCACTTAACAACCATTTAACAACCGACATGATTTGCTTTATAACCATGGCAGAAAATGTTAAGATATTAAGATTTAAAAACTGACCAGCAATGAGTAGCTGCAAAATGCTATGAAGCTGATGTAAGTGGCTGATGTAACAAGCATGATTAAGCAGAGTATGGATATTTCTCTTTAAGGCTGAAGAGTAAAGGTCCCCTTAAGAGGTGTGTATATAAAAGGCAGCCATTGGAGGGCTTGCTTCTCTTTCCTTGTGACCAGTATTCAGTGCAAAAGTTCTCCATGTGTTAAGAAGAAGAAAGCTTGCTTGTAAAGGTATTTTGCCTACCATGTGTGCTGTCTGTATATAACTGTTGTACATAAACCACTGTTAATGTCTAAGTCTCTGTGTGTTGTGTGTTGCTCCTGGGTTGTCTCATAAAGGCAGTCACACTGCCAAACGCTCTGACAGAAAAGATTGCAAAAATGAGTGTCACTCATTTAACCACCTCGCTTAACAACAGAAACTCTGGTTTCAGGTGTCATAAGTCAAGGACTACCTGCAATCACAAAGATCATGGAGAAGGGATGATGGACCAGGATTTTTTTAGTGCCTGAGAAATTGTTCCCCATCCCTACAGGCACATGAATACGAGGACTATTAAAGCAAAAGAGGGAAAAGACAGGGTGGATTCCATGTGGGATGGCGGGGACTTCTAATACAGGAGAACATTCATATATAGGTAGTCCTCCACTTACAACTGCAACTGAGCCCAAAATTTCTGTTAAATGCGACATTCCCTAGGTGAGTTTATCCCCATTTTATAACCTTTCTTGACACAGTTGTTAAAATGAATCACTGCAGTAGATAAGTGAGTAACCCAGTTGTTAAATGCATCTGGCTTCCCCATTGACTTTCCTTATTGGAAGGTTGCAAAAGGAGATCACATGACCCCAGGACATTGCAATTATCATAAATACGAGCCAGTTGCTGAATGTCTGAATTTTGATCTTGTGACCCTGGGGATGCTGCAAAGATTGTAAATGTTAAAAAGGGTCATAAGTCACTTTTTAAAGTGCCCTTGTAACTTTTAATGGTCAATAAATGAACTGTTGTTAGTTGAGGACTACCTGTATATCATGTAGCTGTACTGTAACTTTCCAGCTGGAACCCAGATCTTTTCTCTATTGAGATTTCTCACCTGTTATCTGCAAGAGAAAATCCAAGGGCTCATTGGAGCTGACATGTTCCACATGGCATCTGTAGAGGTTCCTCTCCTTGGGATTGATTTGAATACTCAGCCTGGCATGAAAAGTCCCATCTGAGTTTGGGGCAATGTGCACAGAACTGTTGGTTTGGTTGAAGATTTCCCCATCCTTCCTCCAACTGGCACTGATCTCCTTGGGATAGAAGCCATAGGCCTGGCAGGTGAGGGCTTGAAGATTGTTGACGACCTCCTGATGAGTCACTTTCACTATTGGAAGCTCTGCAAAGTAACAATAATGGTCTCTGGTGAAAGCACAGTTCTCCTCTGACAGATATAAAAATCCTAAACACAAATGGTAGAAATGGAGATTCTCAGTCATCCAGGTTATAGTTATCCCAAAGGTGCTTTTTCAGGAGGCAAGTGGACTTTCTGGTTTTTCTTTGAAGATGTTTCACTTCTCATCCAAGAAGCTTCTTCAGTTTGACTGGATAATGGGGAATTCAAGGATTTATACACCTTAGAGACAGCTGATCATTTGCATTCTTTTAGAGAATTATTTTCCTTGAATCAACTGGAGGTTTATCTATATCCTCAGGGTCTTTTCTGCCTTCTGCACAGAGGCGGATTTGAAGCTGTACAGATGCAGATAACAAGATGTCCATAACAAATTACATTTATTGGTTCATCAGGTATCCTCATAACTCACTTTTGTGATGAAGTTCTTCTTTAATGATGAATCCTTTGTATATCTGCCTTGTAGTAAAAGATGGTTATCTCCTAACCCATCTTGTAGTGATAGAAAGAAGCTGCCATGAGTTTGAGAGTTCAGGCAAAAGTGAGGAAAACTCCCCCAACCCCTCAATTTAGTGGCCAATCAGGATTACAGATGTGGTCACGTGATATGGAATGCATTTCCCAGGACACCTTTAACTACATTTACCATGATGCATTCCCTTAATGGGACAGCTCATAATTCCAAAGTAACTATCCAATTCCCATAGACTGGCTGGGACAGCACAGGGTCACCTAAGTAGTGCAAATAGGTGTGGAGCCTTCTTGGCCTCAATGACTCTCTAAAAGAAATGACCAGCTGCCTGCAAGGAGTATAAATCCTTCCATTCCCCACCACCCAATCAGAGCTGAAGATGCTTCTCAGATTAGAAGTGAAATGTCTTCAAAGAAAAACAAGAAGGTCCACTCACCTCCTGAAAAATCACCTTTGGGACAAATGGTGGAAAGTTTCCCAGGGGACCATCTCCAGATTTTTAAGCTGGGAAGAATATGGAAGGGTTGCTCTCTACTTCCTGCCAAGCCTACCTTTCCTTTGTGGCCTCATGTCCAGGTACCTATTCAGCCATTGAATGCAGTTTCCATTCAAGTAAATTCTTTTTGGATGAAATTCCTCTCCCTTCATCTCTTTTCCATCAACAGCATCCTGATGAATTTCTATTTCCTCTCCATCAGCTGTGAGTTTACAGCCCTCAATGCATTGCAAGGTGTGATCTATGAAAAAGACAGATGTGCACCGGCTTAGAGAAATAAACACAAAGTTCTCACACCTCATCTCTGCTATTCTGATATCTTAGTGTTTTACTAAATTCACAAGATGATCAGGAAGCATGTATAAAAAAAAACTGAAGCAGAAATAAGAAAAACAGCAATTCCCCCCCCCCCCAATTGTGGGAATAGAACATTAAGCCCATGTCACACTTCCCAACGGAAGCAAAAAGGACACAGCGGACGAGTAAAATGTTCCATCCGTTGTTATCCGCTCTCAAAAGGGGCAAACATTTGCATAACCGGAGCGGATAACACGGACGCGGGGAGGATGCAGGGCGCATGCAAAGCGGATGCGGAACGAGAAGCCCAGCGGATGGAAGTGGATGGAGTGGATTGGCACATCCGCTAGGCTTCCGGGGGACCACAGCAAAGCGGACGTGGAACGGATACAGCGTATGCGCAGAGCGGACGCTGAACGGATGAAGCGGATGCACAGCAGAAGCCTAGCGGATGCACAGTGGAAGCCTAGCAGATGCCTGGCGTTAATTGCGCATGCGGGGGGGGATGCATTGCGTCAGCCCCGCGGATATAACGGAAGCAGCTCAGAAGCAGGTCACCATTCAGAGGAAAGACCTGCTGCCAGACACATTGGCTGCCTTGCCTGTCCTGCCGGCATGTCTGCCTGCAAGCCTTGCTGCCAGACTCCCTGCCACCCTTGCTGCCAGCCTCCCTGCCAGCCTTGCTGTCTGCCTGCCTGCCAGCCTTGGTGCCAGCCTCCCTGCCAGCCGTTTGGTGCCAGCCTGCCTGCAACCCTTGCTGCCAACCAGTCTGCCTGCCAGCCTGGCTGCCTGCCTTCTTGCCAGCCTTGGTTCCTGCCAGCCTCCCTGCCAGCCAGCAACCCCACAACCATGCGGAAGCACAGCAAGCCTCAGCCATCTGCTGCCAGCCCTGGCAAGAGGGACAGGGCTACCATCCCGCCCCCTGGCCCTCACTCTGGTTCTCCTGGGGCTTCTGCAGCAGGGCGCGCTCTTCTGGGGCTGGGGCTTCTGCTGCTCTGCTTCTGGAGGAGCTGATGACAAGCACTCCAGCACCAGCCACCTCTACAGCACCTGGACCCTTCACCCCTGAGACTGAGCAACCAAGAGGAGTGCCAGAGACTTTTTTTTGTTTTATAGCTTCTTGTTAATAAAGTCTAGTTTTGATTCATACACTTGCTTCATTTCTTTTTTTTAATAAAGTCTTGCTGGAAACTTTTAGAAATGGTTTAAGCTTTGCAGGCTTGAGGGATAGTTAAGATAGCAGTGGATGGGCAGGGATACCTTTGGGATGGGCAGGATACTGTGGGATGGCGGGATACCTGTGGGATGGGCAGGATACCTTTGGATGGGTAAGGATAGCTGTGGGATAGTAAACCTCCAGTGCAAACATAGTGGGACTGTATGGTCCACCCTCCCAGGTGCCACACCTATGGCCCTTTATTATCAATAACAATGTAATCATTGATCCACACATTTCAACATAAACACAACTCTGTATTAAATGCCCTGTTCATTACAGGGCCACTCAACATACATGGCACAATCTCATCCGTGTGATGAGACAGGCTGAAGGAAGCATCCATTAGGCATCTACCATCCTGTCTTGCCACTCCACTGCTCCAGCTGGGGAGTTTGCACCATTGTTTCAGGAGGTTGCGCTGCTTCTTCCCTTCATGTGAGGCTCTTTGGGGCCTTGCACATCCTCAGTGTCTATCAGGTTTCGGCCTTGCCTCCATTCCCAGAGCTCCATGTCCCCATTGCCTTGTTGGAGGTCCACGAGCCTGTCCTGCAAGACTGTGTATGTAGCGGGTGCGCATGAGATTGTCAGGATGCAGCAAGCTTCCATGATCCTCCTCACGGTCTCTGGGCAATGCTGCATGGAGTGAGAAGTACCTGGAACCTGTTGGCCCGGATGCCAAAGGCGTTTCCACCACCCGCCTTCCCTGGACAGCCTGTAGTTGAAGATCCTCTCTTCAGGGGGAGGAGTCTGGAACTGTAGGGCTTCATGAGTAGGTTCTGAGGGAGAAGGCATCATCCCCACGATGAAGTAGGGCACATCTTGCGTGTCGTTGGGCAGGGGTTCTGGATCTGGGAAACCCACGATGAGGTTGCCTTCCAGCTCCTCCTTGAGGTGACTGGCGTTGTATACCTGGGGCATCTGAAGATGAGCTGTTGCCTGAAGCATCGATGTACATGAACTTGTAGTCAGCATCGACCATGGCGAGAGGATGATGCTGAAGAAGCCCTTGTAGTTGAAATAAGTGGACCCCGAGTTGGCTGGCGCTTTGCAGGCCACGTGCTTGCCATCTATGGCTCCAACGGTGTGTGGGGGAAGTTCCACCTCTGATACCACTGCTCTGCAACTTTCTTCCATCCTTCTTCAGTGAGGAGGGCACTGGAGGAGCTCCTCCTTGTATTCTTTCGATGATGGCCTGCACCACTTCTCTGACCACAATGCTGATGGAGTTGGGTGGCACCCTCCAGCCGTTACTGCATGCTCCTGTAGGAGGTCCCTGGAGGCCAGGTGGCGCAGAGTGAGTGCCCCTTGAGCCCAGGTTTCCAGGCTGGGCTGGAAGCTGGTGTTTGCCTTGGTCAACCTGCATGTCAGGCGCTCCACAACTTTGTCAAACATGGGTGGAGGCATCCTCATGAAGTTCTGGAATTCACAAGAGTCTTCGTTCCTGAGCTCCACCATCAGCTTGTTGTACAGTCCATCCTCTGCTCTTCTGGCGAACCATCTTTGGACCCAGACTTTTTTTGGGTGCCTCTTTTTCTTCTCGCAGTAGAGTTCACAGAGCCTTGTAGATGGCTTTGCACTGTCACAGAAGGATGGTGGCTGCCGAAAGGACTTTGTTACAATCCACGGTGGATTGTGGATTGACTGGATGCTGTGGAAGAAAGAAGAGTCAGATGAAGGCTGCAGAGGTCTGCACAGCTTGGCTGCTTGGTCTGAAAAGTGAGATGCAGGTGAGTTGCTCCCCCTTTTTATAGGCAGTGTAGGTGTCCCTTTGCATCCTCAAGGCATCCTCCAGGCATCCTCTAGACATCCTTAATATCCGAGATAGGTCCCCTCAGCGAACGTTTTTTCCATTTTAAACACTTTGTTTCTGTGCTGCATCTGCAAGGCATCCATTCTGCATCCGTTCCGCGTCCGTTCCGCTTCTCCCTGCGTCCGGGTGGATACGAGTTGCGCGGATGCCAGCGGACCCTAGCGGATATAGCGGACGCCTAGCGGATATGCGTAACGGATGCGTAGCGGATGCAGAATCCGGACGAACTGGATACATTTTCCACACAAAAGTTTTAGGCAGCCCAAAACTTTTGGAGCGGATGAAACGTCCATAAACGGATGCTGGACGGATAGAGAGGAAGCAAAACGGAGATAGTGAGTACATCGCGTTTTCGAACGGATGGCAAGGTTTTTTGTCCGTTTTACATCCTCTTTGCATCCATTGGTTCAGTGTGACATGGGCTTTTCCTCCTTTAGATAGGGAAGATCATATTTATCCTAGCAAAAGTCACATATGGAAACCTCCCCAGATTGTAAAAAACATCAAATTCCCAGATTTTATATTATGTAGTCTACTGAAGGTATGTTTTATCTAAGGAACTGACCTGAAAAATACAGGTAGATCTCAACTTATAATTTAGTGACCAAAGTCACAATGGCATTGAAAAAAAGTGACTTATGACTGTTTTTCATACTTACAACTGTTGCGGCATCCCCAAGACCACGTGATAAAAATTCAGGCACTTGGCAACTAACTCACATTTATGATGGTTGCCATGTCCTAGGGTCATGTGATCACATTTTGAGACTTCTGACAAGAAAAGTCAATGGGGAAGCCATATTCACTTAGCAACCATGTTACTAACAACTGCAAGGATTCTTTTAACAACTGTGGCGAGAAAGGTCATAAAATGGGGCAAAATTCACTTAACAACTGTATCGCTTAGCAACAAAAATTTGGGAGATAATTGTCATCATAAATCAAGGACTACCTCCATGTTGGGAAAGGTAAAACTTCATTGAGAGAACCTTTGTGCTCTGAACTTGGTAGTTTTCCTACAGACATTTCATTACCAAGCTAGGTAACATCATCACTGCTAAAAGGGCCTTCTTATTTTTATATACTAGCCAGTGGCTTGCCCTGTCAGTGTTGGTGGGACCGTTCTTGGTGGTTCCATGATTATTATTAACTTGTTGGTCTGTGTTCTGTATAACTTGGTAAAGTCCAAGTGGTACAACCTGAGTGGCCAGAATGGCCAGTAGTGGATTGGTTCATTAAGAACCAATCCAAAGAGACGCTTAAAGGCGGCAAAGTTAAATAGCTCCCATTGGCTACAAGCCGGTGGGCAAGCCTGTATAGCAAGCCGCGGCTTTAACCAACTGTTCCGTTACTGTTGTGAATAAAGTTGTGAATAAAGAACCTGTTTACTGGAACCCGGTCTACCGCGTGTTTTTCCAGACGGAACACTGGCGACGAAGGTGGGATTGTCCTAAAATGCGAGACGAAGCACGTGGCAAAGAAATCCAGGCTAGAAATGATGGCCGGGAGTAACGCGCCGCCCCCCCTTCAATCCCAAACGAAGAAGACTGGGAATCATACAAAGACCGTTTCCTGATGTTCTTAGAGAGCAACAAGATGGAGGAAATCTCGGATTCAGTGGAAGAGGGCTGTCTTCCTAACGCATTGTGGGCCAACCGTGTTCAAAAATGGCCAAAGCTTGGCGAAGCCAGAGACATAAAACAGATGAACTGGTCTGAGCTTCACTGAAGTTAAAGGCCACTATGCACCAGTGGTGTAAATCTTATTAAAAGGCACGAGTTCTACAAGAGAGACCAAGGGGAAGACGAGACCATCGCAGATTTCGTAGCGGCTCTCCAACCCACCTGGGTGGAGCTTGCGAGTTCCTGAACATGGATGAAGCCATGCGAGATTGTATCAGCTTAGGTCTAAAGAGACTCTAACTTACAAAGTAAATTTACTAATAAAACCCAATATCACTGTGGCCGAAGCGATCGCAGAAGCCACAGCTGCAGAAGCCACGAAAAAGTCAGCAGCCACCATGAAGCTGATTGAATGCCAAAAATAAAGCGACGACCCTACCCAGAGGAAAGAAGCAAGCTCCCTCTACCACAGACACCAAGAAGACCCCAACGAATCATCAGAAACGGAGGATGATGATGATGAGGTCCACCGCCTGTACACCAAAAAAAAAGGCATGAAAAAAGAAATTGGCAGGAATCCGCTGGCTGCAGAGAAACCCACCCTCGGAGCTGAGTGCAGGCTTCCTCAATGCTGTCTGTCGGGCTTGCAAGAAAGGGGACACATCAAGAAAGTCTGTAGGAATCGCAAAAAATAACAGTCCTAGCAGACGCAGTAATTTCTCCACTGAGAACTGAACAAGGCAAGCTGACAAGAAAATGGGAGCGCAGCAAAGGAACCAGAAACCGAGAAAAGACCCATCAACTGTCACTATCAGAAGCGCTCAGACGGAAAGCGGAGAAAAATCAAAATCATTGTTAAAAAATTGAAGGAAGCCTTGCGAGATGGAAGTTGACTCGGGATCCTTCCTGTCAATGGTGTCTTGGAACACAATCAAACGACTAGTTCCAAATATTAAATTAAAAGAATTCCAGAAACAAAAATTAATTTTAAAGGACATACCAAGGAAACAAAATCCCTAGTGTAGGTCTTGGGCATTCCGAGTTACATACAAGCAGCACGCTGAAGTCTACCACTAACCATAGTCGACCAGGACCGTCCCAGTCTCCTGGGAATCGAATGGTTCGCACCATTGGGCATCGGAAATGATGGAGTGAGCCGAGTAGCCGCAACTGATTGGGAGGAAAACCTGATACATGAGTTCCAGGACGTCTTCAAACGGCAACTCAAGGCAGGTACCGGGGGACCCCAATCTCCTTTAGCTTAGATCCCCAGATAGCACCAAGAAGGTTAAAAGCCAGGCGAGTCCCCTTTGCTTTAAAGGCCAAAATCAGATGAACAATTAAACAATTAATCGCGCAAGGGGTCATAGAACCAATTGACCACGCTAGATGGGAAACACCAATAGTAACACCTATAAAACCTGACGGATCAGTAACGCATCTGCGGAGACTACAAGACTACTTGAACCATGCATTGCAGCAAAGCGCATAGCCCGTGCCAGTCGTGCAGCATTTACTGCACTCGCTTGGGGAGGAAAATTTTTTTGACAAGCTCGATTTTAGCCCAATCATATCAACAAACTTCCAGTAGAGCCCAATAACGGCTGAGGTACAGACAATAGTAACTCACAGAGGGGCATTCAAATGTAACAGACTTCAATTTGGAGTAAGCATTGCCCCAGGCGTCTTCAAAGCTTCATGGAACACCTATTAAATGGAATTAAAGGGGTCGTTCCATACTTTGATGACGTCCTAATTTCAACTAAAAACATGACCCAAATTAGAAACAAGACTAAGAGAAGTGCTAAAAATTTAGAGAACAAGGCCTGAAAGTTAAAAAGAAAAATGCTGCCTCTATGACTGATCACGTTGAATTTTGGGGTACTTAATTGACGGAGAGGGTATACACCTACAGGAAAAAAAAGTCAAGGCTAATTAAAGACGCACCACAACCAAAAACAAATGGAATTGCAGGCATTTTTGGGTCTAATAAACTTCTTATAACGTATTCCTCCCCCACAAAGCAACGATAACAGAACCATTACATCGTTTACTGGACAAAAAGACTGGTTGGACTTGGGGTCATAAAGAACAAAGCATTCCAAGGCATAAAAAACTTATTTAACCTCAGACACCATTCTTATTCAGTTTAGTAACACACTTCCATTGGACGGTCACGCTGTGATGACTCACCATTTGGAGTCGGTGCCATCCTGAGCCACCAATTGCCCGACAGGAGATTGCCCGACCAATTGCCCGACCCGTTTTCGAGTAAAAATTGCCTTTTACTCGAAAACACTCTCCAAAGCGGAACGCAACTATAGCCAACTAGACAGAGAGGCCCTGGCAATCGTCGCCAGAGTTAAACGTTTTCACGAGTACCTCTACGGGAGGACAATTTTCCATTGTAACTGACCTTAAACCGTTACGGAATTTTGGCGGGAAACAAACCCACACCAAACATTTTATCTCCCCAAATGACTAGATGTTGGAATCCTAGCTGCATACTCATACACATTGACACATCGACCCGGGAAACAAATCTTCCCATGCAGACGCATTAGTCGAATACCGCTGCCAACAACGAAAGAAGACCAGGCGCCAACGACTACCACCCTGCAAATAGAAGCCTGCCCGAACTGCCAGATCTGCCAAATGATGTCGCCAGAGCCACGCCAAAGACCCAGTGGACTGCCCACATTTTTAAATTGGGTAGGTAAAGGCTGGCCAGAAAACCAAAAAACTGAAAACTTAAACTTTTCGGACCAGACAGACTGAACTGTCAATACAAAAGGGGTGTTTGTTATGGGGTGATCGGGTGGTAATTCTCTCCAATTGCAAACAAAATGTTTGGGTTCGCTTCATGAGGGCCACCCAGGCATAGTAAAAATGAAAAACCTGGCCAGGAGCTATGTCTGGTGGCCTGGCTTAGACAAGGACATTGAGTGTTGGGTTGCGACATGCAATAAATGCCAAAGAACCAGGCCCTCACCACTGCAAGCACCAGTACGGAACTGGGAGACCCCACGAGGCCCTGGTCATGGATTCATATAGACTTTGCAGGTCCTACTAGGAGGGCACACGTTTTTGATTGTCGTAGATTTTATACTTAAATTGGGTTGGAAGTGACAGTAACGTCATCTACGACAACTGATGCTGTTAGCAAGCAACTTCAACAAACATTTGCAACCCATGGGTTGCCGGATATCCTGGTGTTCCGACAATGAGGCCACAACTAACCGCTATACAATTTGAACAGTACCTAGCTTCTTTTAGGTATACGCCATGCACTAAAACCGCGCCAGCCCACCTGGTGGCAATGGTAGGGCGTGAGAGAATGGTCAGGTTTACTAAGGAAGGCCTAGAAAAAATGGACCAGGGGGACATACAAGACAAGATAAACAGTTTTACTCACCCTCCAACATATCCACTCCAGTACCATTAACGAACAAGAGCCCGGCAGAATTATTAATGGGGAGGAAACTCAGATCACATTTAGATAGATTGCACCCAAATTACACCTGTGAGAAACCCCCCGACTCATCCAGTCCGATTCCGCACATTTGAAACCGGCAACCTAGTCTATGCAAAAAATTTCACCGGGGACCCTCTTATGGGCTTTTCCAAGCCACAATGACACAAATAACAGGCCCCCGGTCCTTCCGTCTTACCGTGCACGATGGCAGAGAGAGGAAGTGGCACATAGACCAGCTTCGTTCCCGAAATATCGAGCGGAATACGACTGCGCAACCTCAAACAATAAAAATCGATGAAAACAAAACCAAAGGGGGCGGGAATACAAGAAAAAAATAAAGAAGGGGAAAAAGAACTGTTAAAAATAAGCCCAGAACATCTAACCAATCAAAAAGAGCAAAAAGAACATTTAGTCTCCAGCGAAAATGAACCGCGCAAGTCGAGTCAGAAGACACCCCACCTACCTATGTGACTATATCACCCACGTAGGACTAAACTAAGGAGGGAGGGGTGTTCTGTATAACTTGGTAGAGTCCAAGTGGTACAACCTGATTGGCCGGAATGGCCAGTAGTGGATTGGTTCATTAAGAACCAATCCAAAGAGCTGCTTAAAGGCAGCAAAGTTAAATAGCTGCCATTGGCTACAAGCCGGCAGGCAAGCCTGTATAAAAAGGGCTGCCGCAGCTTTTACCAACTGTTCCGTTACTGTTGCTAGTTGTGAATAAAGAACCTGTTTACTGGAACCCAGTCTATCGCACGTTTTTCCGGACGGAACAGTCTGCATTGGTAATTCCTTGATTTAGTATTTACTTGGTTGTTGGTTTTATTAATCTTGATGTTAATCTCTGCTCACATGGGTGTTGTTTGCTGGTGAGAAGGTGTTTTGTTCTGTTTATTTCCTTTTGGGTTTTTTGGTTGACTATTTCAAGTAGTATGTAAATGTTTATCTCTATGTGCCTATTTATTGTCTAGTTGTCTGAATGCCAGGCCTCCAGGAATTTTTTGACACTTTCATACGTGGCTTGCTCTAGGATGCTCAGAGTTTCCCAGTTTAATATCTCATGTTATGTCCTTTCAAGTGCAAAATGAAGAAAAAAGTACAGTATAATTGATATCATTGTGAAGAAAAAACCTCACTGATATAGATTCAGCAGTGCCATCAAAGACAGTGCTGTTTGGAAGCCAGTAAGATACAGGTAGTCCTCAACTTACAACCACAATTGATCCCAAAATTTATGTTGCCAAATGAGAAATTTGTTAAGTAAGTTTTGTGCCATATTACAACTTTTCTTGCTGCAGTTGTTAAACTAGTAGCATGGTTGTAAAGTGAATCTGGTTTCCCCGTTGATGTTGCTTGTTAGAAGGCTGCAAAAAGGGATCAAGTGACTCTGGAACACTGCAACCATCATAAATGTGAGTCAGTTTTCAAACATCCGAATGTAAATCATGTGATCATGGGATGCTGCAATGGAGAAAGTGTGAAAAATTGTCATAAATCACTTCAGTGCTGTTGAAGCTTTGAACATCACTAAGTGAACTGTTATTAGTTGAGGACTACCTGTATGGGATTTTTTTAAAAAAGGAAGACTATAAATTGTACTATAATGGGGATTAAAAGAACCAATTGTGTCTATGACCAGACAATTCCTACCTTTGTTGTAAATCTGGAAAGTAGCAATAAAATCTATATGGATATTCAGTCTGTATTTCTTTATGTCTATGTTAGTTGTAATGTACACCAGACTACATTGCATTAATCTAGTTGGTATAAAGAGGGTTTGGGGGGCTTTCATGAGTCTCTAATGTGTAGTTTACGTGAGGTTTTGGTCACTTCCTGGAATGAGAGAATGGCGGTGTTCTAATAGAAGTATACCCAAGCAGCCTCTCTCTGTATATTGAATTCTCTTGGGTTTTCTGAAGAGCTTTGGGAGATGAAACATCAAAAGAGATGGCCTGAGCCCACTGTAGTTATTCTAGCCAAACACATGTATATGTCCATAATGAACCCTGCAGAGCGGTTATTAAAGGTGGCAAAACAAAAGTATTTTTCTGGTTGGAAAATTCTATTTGGTAGCTGTTTTTACAATAACCTGATCCTTATAGAGAAGGAGAGGCATGGTTAACACATGAAGGGCCTCTATGAAGAAAAGCTAGTCATTTGACAGATTAAAGACACTCAGGCTCAACATGGGGCAGGTGTTATGGAGTTGACCAAGGTGGAGTCTTTCTCTGTTGTCTGGGAAGTTTGAGGCTGTATCAAAAAAGTGGACAAGGTCCTTGCGATCTGTGAGAGATGCCATTTCTATGTTAAATCCTTGTTCTTCTTGGATGGGTCAAGTTGTGCTGTCCAGACAGTTTAAAGTTAATGGGATTTGGGATAGTTAGTTAGGATTTGAGAACTGTCATCTAAAGGGAATGCATCCTGGTAAATGTAGTTAAGGCATCCTGGGAAAAGTAGTCCATGTTATGTGGTCACATCTGTAATCCTGATTGGTCACTAAATTGATCCTTGTTGGATTGGGGGAGGCTCCCTCACTCTTGTCTGGGTCCATTGCCATGCAGCTGCTTCAATCATCATCATCATGGGGATGAGAGTGTTCTATCTTTCTACATCACAGTTCAGAAATGCAAAGGATTGGACATTAAGAAGAACCTCATCATAAATGTGAGTTGATAGGATGCCTGATAAACCAATAAAAAAGACTTTGTATGGATGCTTTTTGGAGTTGATCTGTCTGCTTTATGCCATCCAGACATTAATAAGCAAAACGCAAGTATTCCCAAGAAGTTACCAGCAGCTGTGTTCAAGGGGTATACATTGAAAGAGGTGGTTGTACATCTCTTCCTCAAGAAGCGATTGCCAGACTTAGCAATGATGGATGATTTTTATTATTATCTCCAATTTTCCCTTTTCTTTCTGGAAAAGTTTGTAGAGTAGGTGGTCAGGTGACTGGCATAGAGCCAGGGAGGGAGAAAGACTACCAGTTCATTTTGCCTTCCAGAGACACCATCTCAAGGTCAAAACCTGAGAATGGAATGCAACGGCTTATCAACCAGCCTGCCATTCAAGAGACTGTTTGCAAAACAATTTATTCATTAAATAATTTATTAGGGCAGGTCTGATGGTTATAAATATTTAATTTTTTTAACTTCTGGCATTGTGAAGAAAATGATACAGTTAAATGGCATATAACTGAATAGGTTGGAGTAAAATAAGGTTAGGGTTACAGTTAGGTAAGAAATCTTTTTATAATCTGTTTTTGCCAGTTCACTCTCTCTCATTCCATTTTTAAAATTTACTTACATAATTTCCCCAATTTTGAAAAATATACAGAAGAAATTGTTTTTCTTCCAATAAATCAATGTATTGGAATGCCTTCCTATAATTCTGCACATGATGACTTAAGAAAGAAAATCTAAATAAACTCAGAAAAAGAAGTCCAGTGTAGATGATTGTACAGGTAGTCCTCAGTGAACTACCATAATTTTGATAGGCAATTCCCTCACTGTGACATGGCCATAAAGAAGAAATTCACCTGAAAGGGCCAATTTATTATAGTCATTCCTGTTCCGTCCCCATTAACAATTGTTGTACTACTGGGAGTGATGTGTTGTAGTGTAAGTAAGCAGTTCAGCTTGTCTTGGACATCCCCACAGTCCATTTTTTAGGCCTTCCTTTTGGTAAAAATCTGTACCATTCGTTCGGTCCCTACATTCAAATGTTCGACGGGTGTGGCCTCTCACAAGGAGCCGAATGGTTAGTGCAATGTGTTTCTCTTTTATGTACAATATGTTTAACTCAAAAATCTCGAATTGTGATTCCTTGGGCTTAGAAAAAAGCCGGCATAGGGAATTGGTATTTCACCTGCGAGAAAAACCCCCTTATCCTCAAAAAGAAGCATGCCAATAAAAAAACGACGGCAAAATAATAAACAGGCTCCATTGGCTACAAGCCGTGCAATTGAGCGCTTTTCTAATTAAAAAATGGTTACTCGCTGTTTCGGCAAGAGCCAAACAAGTTCCGTTTCAACTTTAAAACTGTTTGCGAAAAAAATTAAAATTCGACTTTATTTTGTTGAAACCCCTCGGTCGTGACTAGACTCGATATTTTCTGTTAGTGGAACAGGAGGCTGGCGGACGGAAGGGAGGGAATTAGCGGTACTAAAAAAGGAAGTTTAAGAACTGTTGCACAGACACGCGAGATGTAACTTGCAAATATACCACAGAAGCTTGAAAATAAAGCAATGGCGGAAATTAATTGCAACCGCGGTTAACGCCCAGGGCCTTCTGATAACTCACACAGCAGCGCTTCACAAATCCTCATATGAAAATGGAGATTTTGGGAAATCCTACGTAAGATCGTTTACAAAAGGTGGTACTTAAGAAAAGTACACGAGATGGAAGAGATCTCCGACCAGGCCATAAAGAGAGGAGTGTCGTTAATCACTTAATTACAATGCAGACGTATACCAAAGGCTTAAACTCACACACAAAATGGTCCGAGAGAACGGGCACTAAAATGGCGAGAATAAACCTCCTGTATGAACGTAATAAAAGAGAGGAACGTGGTCCTCAAACTTCCAAGAATCGTTGAAAGCACTCACTCACAACCAAGGTTGAGGTGTTTTCACAAAAGAATAAATCTCAGGTTATAGAATTAGCAAACAAATTTTCTAAACCAGAGGAACCTCAAATAGTAATCGATGACCAATCCTCTCTCTCTTGATTCTCATTGTTGGTTCACCCATCATTCAAAGCTTGTTGGTGTGCCCATAGTATCTCTGAATAACTATGCAGTAATTGAGAAAGCCATTGCGAGATGAGTACGAATTGATTAGTTAATTGGGTATGTCACATACAGTGAACAAATTCTTTGGTGGAGAGAGAAAAAAGTTTAGCCTCTCACACACTAAAGAACCCTAATCATAATTAATCTCTGTGGTCTAATTAAAATTCGCAGAAAAGCCCAATCGCTGCAGAAATAACCGCACACAAAAATAAAGCAAGGTAGTGCAGCGGCCACCAATGAAAGAACAACTCGAATGAACGCGACAACGAGCACTACCTTGGCTAGACGAATGTTTCTCTAACCAGAGGGGAAGAAAGCAATATATTTTCTATCACCTATCTCTATCCTTGAGTGGAGTAGTTTGTGTTGATCTCGAGGAAACTATACTCAAGATTATCTATGTAAGGTTATATACTCACCCACGAAAATGAGGTTCCAACCGCCGCGATCTCACGCCACACAAAGAACAAGAGAGAAAAGGCGACAAAAAAAAAGAAATCATATGTTTTAATAAGGCCAGGCATCAGTCACTCATAC
>BHFT01021186.1:0-14959 GCA_004320025.1 Laticauda laticaudata
CGCTGAGGTCAATTTCCCAGGGTCGGTAAGCAGTGACCAAACTCCCATGACCTTAAACGGGAGAACCTACAAGTGGAGGAGGAGGAGAGAGGGGAAGTGGATCAAAAAATTAACTGAATGGAAGGTCTGAATTGGGTCAATTCATGATAGTGAGCCCCTGTCAATTGCAGATCCTTTTGGAAAGGGAAAATGTTCAGAGGATGAAGTTTATTCCTGACCAACCTGTTTTAACAGATTATCCTGGGCCACAGCTTTTAGATATCTCTTGGTTTAAGGCAAAAAAACAATTGCAGGCCTAAAACAATCGACTACGTCCACCACAACCCTGATTCCTTCAGAGGAGGACCAGAGAATCTGCCATCTTCAACCAAAACCGGCAGAGGTGCAATCCTGGTCGCCTATGTTTTCGGACCTGGTATGGAAGCAGTGGGCCTCTGCAGCGGTGTACACCCCCACACGGATTATGACAGGAAACATTTCAATTTGGCCACGCTGAATTTCTCAAAAAATTAATTGAATACTCCCGAGTGTAGATTATTCATGAGTGGGGTTATGCGTCCTCTCCCGCTTCCCAGTGATGCCACTGGAGCATTAAGCCGGAAGGAAAAACGGGCCAACTAGCCCGGTCCGCAGAGCCCACCGGGCCTGACGCTGACTGGGCCATCAGAGCAGCCACAAGCCGCCCCTTTCTTCACCTGTTCTCTATTCAGATGGGCCACCTTCTTACAAGGAACAATGTTCCTAAACTCTAACCTTAGGAGCGCACCCAAATATGTGCAAAAAGACTTGTTATAATGTCTCAAGGTAGTGAGAGGAGTATTGTTGACCTTCAGATAGAAAATGCTCACGGGAATGGCAACAAAATCATGCAGTACAAGTTTTTCACACTGAGGGTCTACAAATTAGTTCCCACGGTCACAGCGATGTGAGTGTCAAGACAAGTTTTGCTGATGTTAAAAAAGCAAACTGGGCAAGCATGATCTGTCAAAACACAAATGCCGGATAAGGCTTCAGGGCAAGATAAGTCCTCACCCCCCTTCTATGGAAGTGATACAGACTCGAAACCTGTGTGAGAACAAAAAAGAAAATTGCTTCCCTTCCCTTTTTATTCGGAGTAAGTCCATGATACCTAGTAAAGAGACATTTCAGAACTATGAAATCCTATATTAAGGAAATGAAGTACCTCCTATTTGAGACGCAATTATAAAGCACACCTTGTCTTCACCCTATAGTGATATCAGAGATCCCAGCATTTCAGACCAAGGCAGAGTCAGGTCATGACAGGTGCTGATCATTTCTATTTATGTGTAACTATGAAAAGCTCAAGAAGTGCGTGAGTAATGAGCAGATCCAAAAGGCCGTATTTGCGAGGGAAAGCATAGCTACCAATTGAATCTAACAGAGGTGAAGCCTCAAAATATTATTGAGAAGAGTGTCCAAAATGGATTAACTTCTGAAGACCCAAATTGCGACTCAAGAGGCATTTTTGATAAGAAAAGCGTGTACGCCTTAAAGTTAGTTCACCGACAAATGGGATTCCTCTACTTCTGATGTTGGGTTTCAGAGACATGGTTAGAGTCGGTCCATGCCCGCAACATATATAAAGGAGTGCATTCCGCTTCTCCAGATTTCTGCATGTCATCCCCCTCTCTCCATAGAGGATCCCCATAAAACGAACAATGAATAATGGCTCGCGAATTACATTGATATTATTGCATAGTGCCTCTAGCCATTCTGGATAATCAGGATCCAATTAACCATACCAGCAGCCAAATACGCAAAAAGCAAACCTGGATGGATGAACTGCAGTCTAGTAGGATTATATTTCGTACACCTATAATGTCGTGGTGCTCCAAAAGTTTGAGGGTGGATTAACAATAGGAGTCTGAATAATTAGATGCCTGAAGCGTTAGCTCAAACCAACGTTTCTTAGTATATCGCAAGTCCAAAATGGCATACCCTCCAATCGAGGGAAGCATTCAATTGTCCCTCAAAATAGTTACTACATCTATGAAAGAGTAGCGAGTGACATCCTCATGTCACATAAAAAGTATTAGATATGTAAAGGAATTCTATCACCAAGCAGCTCAGAGTGTGATTCGGGGCGTGCGCGCGAGTATTTAACAATCTGAAGCTTGCGCCTATAATAACCACATTTTGAATAGGTGGCTCTCCTTTCGGAGTCTACTGAGCCTTCTGCCCCTCCGGAAATCTTTTCACGGAAAATTGTTCGTCAGCAGAATAAACTGACTTAGGTCCTGTGTCAATTCATCATAGAACATGTTCGCTCGTACGATTCCAGTGTTTGATCTTGACATATCTTGATTTATCACCTTCCGGTCCATCAAGCAGTCAGGGACACGCAATACACCTACTAAGCGTGCCTATCGAAGTACTGATTAAAATTGGTGAGATGTAAGATGGTCTAGGTTATTCGCAGTGTATTTGTATGTGTGGTCGACTTGGCTAATCCATTTGGCTGTGTGTGTATTTTTTAGAGTCTCTTCGGCATAGAGTGTAACCCGTGTACGATGTGGAATATGCAACCTGTGTAATTCCTGAGCACCTAATTAGAGCTAAATATCCAGCCGTATTATCCAAACGCAGGTATAAATGGGATAGATGAAGGATTCGGACGCTTACAGACGTGGGTTAAAAACACATGTACTAGCTGAACCAGTCACTATCAAAATTGATATATGTGTGGCATAAGGGAATTGATCTCATGTTAACTACCTGATAATGCAGTACCTTAGAGTATACCCGCTTTGCACCACTAGATCCCTCCTGCTGGCTCACGCTACCAGCGCTATCTTGGCCGATATATATAGTATATCTCTCCAAAATCACTAATCAAAGTCTTAGAAAGCAGAGGAATACGGGAGACACTCAACTACAAGGTCAGGAAGGCCTGATGTGGCGAGATGAGATGTGCTCTTGTGACATAACCTTCTCTGGCGTGGACAACATTCAACTCTAAAATCACGAGACTGTACTACATACGAGATAAGCAAAGCCCTATATAGAGACTCGAGAAACCAATCACCTACTGATGATCACTAGTCTGTGTCAGTAGAAGTAATCATAAGAGGAAGAGCTCACACTAAACGCTGCACTCAACAATATGCAACCCTATATAATTGGGCCTGACTATAGTCCACCACACACACACACTACACACTACACTAGATACAAATATGTCGTTTCTTGCTGGCAGTATATAATTGTGCTGGGAGCGTTGTTGTTCTCTTACGCTTGAGCATATGACTATTGGATCTTCTCGGAGTCATATATCACTCCCCAGTATTTAAGCGATCCACACTACTGATACTGACTGACGAACAGATACGACTATGCATATATGAGAAACTCACATAGAATAGAGGTCTGGCGCATCACATCACTTAGATAAAACTGTTTACAAGGTGCGGAAGCTCTAGTAGTCTGTCTGTCTGCTCTCTGGTGCTTTCCTCAAGGCGTAAGAACAACCACGCTGTGTCTCATCAGAAAGAATCTAGAGAGACTTAGTTCCGGGGTGCTTCCTTCCTCTCACTAGACAGACATGCCACTTATCTGTGAGGGCGGGTGTGAAGCGCCACTCCATGTAGATTGTCATCGGGGTGAAGGTTTGGGCCTCCATTCCCTCCATGTTTCAACAAGTGATCAGGACAATTTGGGTCAGCGGTGGTTGTACCTGTTCGCTTTCCTCCGCCTCCAACAACTCATTCTCCCAGATAATTGGTTTTTCCTTGCGTACTGCGATGTACCCATTCGCAAGGGTGCGAAGGAAACTTCAACTCCTTCGTGCGGCTGTGCGGGGTGGGCCGCCCCAGGGGCTCCGCTGTGTATGCATTCGCCTCCTAACTCCTACGACTGGTGTCCCAGATCACCCATAGAGAATTTGTACCTCAACAAGGAGGGGCAGAGACTACTGTGGGTTTTACTTAGGCTCTCTTAACTATGGCCAGACGGCCGAGGTGTGATTGCGAGACCCTTCACAATGGCCTCCTCTCGTATCAGCCCCAGTGTGCCTGAGCAGAGATCCCACCAGACAATGCATTTGCTGTTCTGTAGACTCGAGGATCCTTTCAACGATGCTGGCTACCGGTAGCCTTATTGGTAATCACTTGTTGTGCAGACTGTGACCGTGTGGTCGTGCCCGAACATCTTCATGGGGTATTCTGGTAGTGATTTGAGCGCTAATAAGTGTATGTATTTTGTGAAGTGAGACTGAAATAAAAGTTATCGCCACCTATCCTTAGCTTGCACTAAAGTATAACACCCTTATATAGTATAATAATTATCAACAATGCGCATTTACAAATGCCCACAGTGGGTCTTAATTTTACTGTAAATGTGTCACCAGGATGTTCAAATTGATCCTACATCTCCTTTCTCTGTAAGGCTCATAAAATCATAGTGAGTTTATTACTACAAGGAGTAAGGGACTTTGGCGAAGGAATCATATACCTAATACACCTGAGAAACATATATGTGAGCAGGCCATGGCTATATGTAGTTCTCACCTGTAGAATGAGCTTTAAATTCCTCTATCCCATCACTCACAACTAAACTAGTACCTTGCCTCCGAGGAGCCATCTAATTACGTCTATAATATTACTCAGCATGCAAAAATGCACTGTTATTCTCACCTGGGACCTTAACAATGCGCCCTAAACTAATACGTTACCAAGTCTACCTCTCAAGGCGCCCCCTTAATAGGATCGAACCCTTGAAAGCATCAACCTCACGATATCCCTAACGGGCAAAGTGTTTTTTTGTAGTGTATTCGACCCTATCGTTGCCATCGTTTGTGTTTTCAAGAGATTGCAGCCTTGTCTATCAGACATTAGGCGCTTTGAGTGAATAAGTTGTCAAATGAAATGCCAGAGAGCCAGCCGCTGTGTCTCTCGGCATCCAATCACTATCCTAGAATGCCCACACTCATAACCCAATAGAGTTCAACATCACGGAAATCTTTTGCACTGAAAGACACAAGAATCTGGAGCCGTGTCCAAAAATTTTTGACCCCGAGGACAAAGATCGAGTCACTAGAGGGGGAGGCTGCGATGCCCGGACAATGCATAGGCCTTGATGTGAGTATGTAGCAGTAATGAAAGTTTATCTACTATCTAGACTCTGGGTATCACCATCGCTTGGCCGAAGTTAATAAAAATGGTATGCTGACTGTCCCCCGTGTGAAGCCTCTATTTGTGTCCTATCCAGCACCAATAATCTAACGGAAACATCCAAAATACTCTCACACCGCCACACTACGATAGGCTGTTGGGTTATGGGCGCAAATAGCGAAAGTGTATCAGACTCAATCCCTGGAGGGCCCAGGGCATTACAGCTCAAATGTGCAACACAAAAAAGAGTCCGTGCCGCAAGTCCCTATATCATCGCACGAGGCACTGGGCCACACACGGCACCAATAACTGCCTGAGAGCCCCTCTGTTATCCGAAGATGCCAGCTGGGAAAATTGAATTTCAAGGGCCCATCGCCATTCAGTAGAGAATTATAAATTATGTGTTTGCATCTGCTGAGCTGTTATTTGCAGAAGAGTTCTTGGATACAACAGTTAAACCACCCTCTCCAACAAGGGCGGCCTCACCAGAGGAGAATTTTTTATCACGCCAGACGGCGGAGTGCCCTTCCACACACCAGAAATATAATATAAAAGAGATGTCCAGAATTCTGAATGCTCCTGAACAGTTCCCCCAATGGACCCGAGAACTAGCATCTTAGGGTAATCAATTATACTGACATGCGAGAAAACTCGTTAACATCTTTGAGCTGTGAAGAGCATCTAGCTCACCGATCCTTTTGTTTTTTTCCATCTGTGGGGTCCTGTTTCGGCAATGATTGTTAGGTATAATATATTTGTGGCAATCATCATGACGATATGTAGGGTCTTTAATATTTCCTCGTCATCCTCACCAAAACTGGGAACAACTGAGGAGTCTTGGAGAGAGGAGGAGCGTTCCCCAATTTAAGCCCAGCCACAAATGCAGAGACTGAACACCTCCCATGACGGCATGCTCTTCACAGCTCAACAAGAACGGTGTGTCATGTAAGTTACCAACACCCTTTTTCCCCATTTGTTTTGTCATTTACTTTGTGATTAATTGCTCTAATGTGAATTGTTATTGATGCTGCGAGTTCATTGGTGCGGTTCACCCATCATTATTGTCTTTTATTCTTGATGTTGATTTTATTTTTATTTATTTTTATTATGATTTATTTGATTTGTCAATCGGCTTTAAGATAATAGGTATAAGTATAAACATGAGTAAGAATACAGGAAATAGGTATGAATAAATGGGGACAATAGGACAGGGATGGTATTGTTTATTGGTTTTATTGGCCAATTATCTCCCTAGTCTAACATTGGAGAGCATTTTAAAATATTAAAACAAGGAATTGGCTGTACAGATTTTGACTGGCTGATGCATTATAGGAAGGCACACATTTTAATCATGATCTGTTCATTAATCCAAAATTGTTACACATAAATGGAATTTAGGTTCACCTCTTGGATTAAGCTGCAGACAAATTACTCTGTAGTTTACAATACTATGATGTTGAAGTTTTGCCCAAATATTTCCTTGGTCTTTTGTCTCTTTGGTGAAGAGCTTTGAAGCAATGTAGCAGGCTTCCTGTTTCTATTCCTTTCTTATTTACATCTAAGAAACTGCTACACATCCCAGGAGTAAAGGACATTTGGCTCATACCACCTGCTCTCTATTATCTCTGGTAATCTTCTGTTTAATCCTTCTGGATTCAGCTGGGAGGGTCTGGCATCCTGGCTTCCTCCTTCAGTCTTTACATTATAAAACTTGTTTCTCTCTTGCCTTGTTGTGAATGAGCATATGGATAATGGGATATGCATAGAGGTAAAAATGGACTGATAATGTTCTTGAACTTTTCTGAAATCATTATTTTCCCATATTGTGCTGTAGTTCTCCTCCTCCTCCTCCTCCTCCTCCTCCTCCTCTCCTCCTCCTCCTCCTCCTCCTCCTCCTCCCGTTCCTCCCCCTCTTCCTCCTCTTCTCCTGTCTCCACAGATTAGCCAATAATTATCTAATTATATAATTAGAAACATAATTTTCTAAGGGAACTACAAATCATTTCAGTCACTTTTATCTTTTTCTACCACCTCACATTTTAATGAAAGTTGTTAATGTCTAAATGTGCTTACAACCACCCTGACACTTCACACATCCCACTGGTTAGTATTTTCTCCACGTTTTAGTATAAATTCTTCTCTGAATGAAGTGAGTCAGAAGAGGCACTGTGTTCAGTTTTGACCCCTTATAAATTCTTCTCTGAATGAAGTGAGTCAGAAGAGGCACTGTGTTCAATTTTGACCCTTTTTAGAAGAAAGACTTGAATATTTTCATAAATATAACAATGAATTCTGCAGCACCTAAAGCTATCAGAGATACACTGGTGTAACACCTTAATGAAGGAGACTTGGTTTTGAATGGATACACTTTAATGTGATTGTGGCATGTGCAACCATGGACTGGAATCCACTTCATCAGTCATGTAATATGGTTGTTACAGGCATCGGTTTTGAGTGTTTGTATATGAATATACACCAAAGTATGTAGAAATAAAATCTCTGTGGGGTAGAAGAAACGTATGGTGACATTGAATGCAAAGCTCAAATTTATGCACAATAACAGGAATAAGAGATTCTATAATTTTCCAAATCTTCTTGAGCTACATTAACAATTAGTGCAGGTTTTTGCCGAGTCCTGTGAGATTTTGCACTAATTTAGTACAGAGCAATTTAAAATTAAGAATTAGGCTTGGTTGCATTAATTTTCCAAAGATACCAAAAGTGTAGAACAGCAGGTGGAGGATAAAAACTGATCTTGCAGAAACAGCTGATTGTGATCTTTATTCCAGCTTGCAAACTGTTAGAATGCAGTCCATCCTAGGATAAACAAACATGCAGCATAAGTGAAATTTAGTTTTAACAGTTTACTTTTGTTGCTGCTTGTTGGAGAACTTGGCAGTATTGGGGCACACACGTCTGTCCAACAATGGATTAAACTTGAAGAGAGGAACTACTAAAGCATAAGTGCATGTCTCATATTGTTTCTGTTGACATGCAAAATAATAAGATATAATACAGTAGGGAGATAATATATTTGTCATTTTTTCTTTTTTGGAAAGAATTTCTCCAAGTTCTTTAGTTCTTTATAATTTATTTCTCCAAAATAAAGTTTGGTGTTGTGATAATTTAGAAACCAGCAGACTGTGAACTCTACTCTTGGTGGTTGGTTGACCAGGAAGCTGGGTGGGTGTCTTTGGGTAGTCACTCTTTTTCAGCCTAACTCACCTCATCAGGTTTTTTTTGGGGGGGAGGGAATAGGAGGATGAAGGTGTGGTAGATGTGTTAACTGCCTCAACTTCCTTAGAAAATGAAAAAAGTTGGATAAGAGAACCAGTTTACTTAGTTAAGGCTGGGTCCCACTGGCCGAGGGACGCAAAACGTATCATAAAGGACACAGTGGAATGAGGCAAAATTTTCAGGGGGTTGGCTCCATCGTTGTCATCCGCTGCAAAAGAGTGGTTGAAAATTTGCATAAAACAGAATGGAAAAAACGGAAAAAGAACGGATGGGGGTAGTAATGTAGCGAGGATGTTAAGTGGATGTTATAGGAGTCTAGCGATGAAAAGCAGATGGAAGCGATGTACAACCAAAGGGGTCCGGGAGAGATTGCAAGCAACGCAATAGCGGACAGTAGTGGAGCATAGGGGATACACGGATGGCATCACGACGCCTATAGGATGCCTAGAAGCAAAGCGGATACTGTGCGGAGTGTTTATATTGCGATGTAAAGCGTTCACTGTGCATGCGGAGTATGAATTGCGTCAGTTCCACGGATATAAAAAGGAGCAGGCTCGCATTAGCAGTCAGCATTCAAGGAAAGACGTGCTGCCACATACATCTCACAAGAACACCATGGTTCGCATCAGGGAAGAAGAGGAAGCCAGTGGCCTACTCATGCCCGCCCTGGCAAGAAAGACAGAACAGCAATCCCACCCCCTGGCACTGACTCTGAAACTGCTTGGTGCTGTTGCTGCTTCTGGTGTGCTGGCTGCTTGTGTTTGTCTGGTCTGCTGGTTGCTGCTGCTGGCTGCTGCTGCTCCTGCTGTGGGGACCAGCCCCAACGCCCCAAAGCCCTGCTGCTCAAGCCCTAAGCCCTGCTGCTCAAGCGCCTCCGAGGGAGAGAGGAAGGGAAGGAGAAGGACGAGAGAGGAAACAGTACACCGATTTCTGAGAGCATGAGGATGACGGTGCTGGAATGGCTGAGGGCAGAAGGATACCTGCTGGAGAAAGCGGGCCACAGATATATTGCAACCAAAGAGAAGCAGGCAGCTTGGAGAGACAAGGCAGAGAGCCTGGGCTACACTGCAAGATGTACTCCTGCGATGGTGAAGCACATTGCACACCTGTTATGGCAAGCTACATCGCTAAAAATCCGGGGCAGGCCACTGTCAAGCTCACTGACCAGGAGATGTCATGTCATGGCCAAGTGGCAGCTTCCTGGAGGGTGAGGTCCACCACCAAGGAGCAGCCCCGCTTACACCCCTCTCCCCAGACAGCCCACAGACAGCCCAGTCTCTCCAGCCAGGACCAAGCTACCCTGTCCAGGCAGGGTATCTCAGAGGCCCCATGGCAGAGGACCCCCCTGAAATGGGCGGTGTCACTCCCCATGGCCAAAGGACTTTGGAGGATCGCCCATCACAAATGGAGGAAAGCCACCAGAGACCAACGCACTCCCACCCCCAGCTCCCACAGGACTGCAGGCGAAAGGGCCAGACTGTGAAGCCGGCCAGATCCACAATGTGCTGTTGGCAGATCAGGGACACAACTGAAGACCAGCAACAGAACTTCTCTCTCAGCTGGTCCACTTGAAGAGGATCTCCAGCGCGCCACACTCTTCATCAACCTACGTGAGCCCACACCTGAGGATATGCCCGGGCCCAGTGACAGGTTGATGAAGAGAAGATAACAGCACTCTGCACAACCCTTTCAAGCGCCAGCTTGAAGCTGCTCCTACCCAGTCAGGGGTCGCCTTCTCCACCCCAGGCGAGGTCACACGGGCCCATTCCACAGCTTGTCAGACAGCCTCTCGACCCAAGGCACAACCCAGGAGCTTGCCCACAGGCAAAATACAGAGCGCTTCGGCGCGAGTCCGGAGGGCCAGCGAGGGTTCAGTGGAGGCCACAGACACGCGGAGTGCGTCGAGCCCGGACGTGGGCACCCAGGGTAGCACTCGCCGTTGCCTCCACGGCCCAGCGAGCCAAGCCGCTCAAGCGGACGAAGTGCGTTCTTCAGTCTTATGCTACATCTACCCAGGTACTTATGAGAGGGCCTCTAAAGCGTGCCGGATTGAGTAGCACTCGTGGTAGAGTCTGAACACACCTCGCCGCTGTGTGTACTGTCGGGGCCAAGGTACCCGCAAGTGGGCGCTCAGACCAGCAGTCAAACCAGCGAGCCACCTGCCACAGTCCCTTGCAGCGTTAACAAGACTGAGACCATGGACAATCGGACTGCAGAGATGACTGAGAATAATGCCAAGACTGGATTGTTGACTTGTTCACTTTATCTCTTGACTTAAGACACTTGTACTGTTCGGTTCATGTTTTGCTTTTTAATGAAAGTCATAGAGGTTTGAGTTAAGACAGTTAACAAAGTTTAATCTCGTGCTTGAGACACTTGGTCCATTTTTTAAACAGTTAATAAAGTGGTTGGTTGAAAAACCCCTGAACAAATGGTTAACTTTGCCTTGTGGATAATAAGGATAGTTTGTGGATAATAAGGTAGTGTTGAGTAGAGTAAACCTCCAGGCAAGGCCACTAGTGGGACTGTAGTGGTCGCACCCTGCCCAGGTCGCACACATATGGACCCTTGATTATCAGTTAGACAGATTTAGTTCATTGATCAACACATTTCAACGATAAAGACAAAGCTCTGTTGATTAATGCCCTATTCATGCTGGTAGACCATGTAAATGCCACACTCGATCACGGTATGCGCAACAGCCTACAGAGGAAAGCATCCATTAATATCTATCATCGCTTGCCTCCTTCGCGAGTGCGCTGCGGTGAGTTGCAGCATGTTCAGCCGTTGCGCTCTTCTCGGCTTCACATGAAGCTCTGTTGGCGGCTGTGTACATTCACAGTGTTCTCTATCAGGTTTCGTCCTTGCCTCCATTCACAGGGTCCATTCCCCATTCCCTTGTTTGATGTCGACAAGTCTGTTTCTGCAACACTGTGTAGCAGGTGCACATGAAGATTGTTGCAGAGGCATGCAGCAGCTTCCACGATCGCTCCTCACAGTCTCGGGTGATGTCTGCATTGGTCGTGAGAAGCTACCTGGAACCTGTGTGCCAGGATGCCAAAGGCGTCTCCACACCCGTTTTTGCCCTGACAACCTTTAGTTGAAGATCCTCTCTTAACGCTGGCGGTATCTTGAAGGGTTAGGGCTTCATGGTAATTCTGAGGAGAAGGCGTCATCACCAACGATGAAGTAGGCATACTTGTGTGTCATTGGTAGGGGTCTGGATCTTGGAAAACCCATGATGAGTTGCGTTCCAGCGCCCATCTTGAGGATATCTGGTGTTGTATACTTGGCTATCTGAAGCTGACCCATTGCCTGAAGCATCGGATGTAGATGAAACTTGTGTCAGCATCGAACCATGCAAAGAGAGGATGATACTTGAAGAAGCCCTTGTTTTTGTAATAAGAAGACCCTGAGTTGGCTGGAGCTTTGCAGGCCACGTGCTTCCCATCTATCGGCCATCAAACAGTGTGGGGAAGTTCCACCTCTGATACCACTCCGTGCAACTTTCCTTCCAGCCTTGTTTCAGTGGTTGGGCACTTGAGGAAGCTCCTCATGTATTTCTTCGATGATGGCCTACACCACTTCTCGGTACCACTTGCTGATGATGTTGTCGTGGCACCCTCCACACATATACTGCATGTTTTAGTAATGTGGCTTCAAGTAGGCCAAGATGCCAGAGTCAGTGCCACCTTCAGTCCAGGGTCCAGGTCTGGGACGGAAGTTTTTGTGCTCGGCTCTTCGAGTCATCCTGGGTCCTCAGACGCTCTACAAGTTCGTCAAACATGGCTGGTGTATCCTCATGAAGTGATGGAATGCACGGAGGCGTCTTCATTCCTAGCTTCCACCTCAACTGGTCATACAGTCCAAACTCCATTCTTCTCGACGATCCCATTCCTGGACCCACACAGCTCTTGGACCTCTCCTTCTTCTCCTTGTGTATTAAAGGTGAAAAACAGTCTGAACAGGGTTTGGTCTGGTGATGAATCGATCTTTCAGCTACCATTACGGACTGTGTCATGATCCATGGTGGAAACAATGGATGATGTGGAAGACCAAAGACCAAGGAGTGAAGAGGTCTGTAGCACCATGGCTGCTCAACTGTATGAGATCCAGGTGATTCCTCCCCCGTTTTATAGGAAAATTATCGGTTTTGTGCTAGGTAGTCCTGATCTAATACTCTAGACATACGTTCAGACATCCTCAAATATCGAGATACATTCGCTAATACAAACTTGTTGTCCATTTTAATCCTTTTATATACGAGATGCATCCACTTGAACATCCTTCTATTCCATGCTACTAATGCTGTGTTTCGTTACGCTGTTGCCGGTGTACGTTTCCTTCCGTGCCGATCTTCTTTGATTCAGTGCAGTGATGTGAGTTGCGAGGTATGTCCAGAGGATGCCGAGAGGATACAGCGGACGTTAATGATGATAATGGGACATGAGAACATTTGTTGCCCGTATATCGGCGCGTGTACGATCGGTGACGCGCGGAAAGTCATCCGTTCAAAAAGTTTGTTGCATCTCATAACTTCTTGGGTGGATGGAAATCGTCAGGTGACGGAGGCGTGGAGGGATAGGAACGTATGAAAACGGTATGCAGTGAGAACACAGACGGTACTGCATTGCATGGTGTTCCGGAAGCAATGGCAAGCTTTTTTTAACATTTTACATCCTCTTTGCATCCGTTGGTGCAATGGGACAGGGGCTTTATTAAGGCATCAGGCTAGAAAACAGGAGACACTTGAGTTCATGTGCTGCCTTAGCCATAAAAGCCATCTGGGTGAGCTTTGACCAGTCACTCTCTCTCAGCTCAATCCAATTCACAGGGTTGTTGTTCTGGGGAAAATAGGAGAAAGAAGGAATATTAAGTATGTTTACTGCCTTGAGTTATTTGTAAAAATAATAAAGGCAGTAAATAAAGTAAATAAATCGATAAAAATCTAATGAACTAAAATATTTAAGTGATTAGTGCTGCTTTTGTGATTGGAAGAATATCCAAACTTTTACCTGCTTTCAGCTTACAAAAATAAATGTTCAATATACTAGACCTAACTTTAGAGTTCTATAGTTTGAAAGTTGTTGGCTCGTCTTTCTCATAACAATAAAATATCTTTGTTCTGATGCTGTTATTCTTGTTTCTTGATTCAGACAAAATGTGGGAAACCATAATTAATTGAAGACTTCCTTTCTGGCTTGCCAGGAAGGGAAGAGCTGGAGAGTGCTGGCTTGGGTGAAAGCTCTTTCATATCTTTTTAAGCTGAGATATGATTTTCCAGACTTCCTTAATAATTGTTCTGATTGCTGCTTAAACAACTTTTTTGTGTGCCTGTTTGTCTGTGGGTTGAAAGCAAAAGAGAACTATTTTAATACTGCCCCACTTCACATTAAAGCAGATCTGGGCATTAATCGTCCCTGTATCAAATTGGCCCTTTGACTGTCCCTATCTGGCCCTTTTGAAATCAATTCAAATTAGAAATTAGATTTAAAGAAGTGAGTCTCAGAGGGTGGGAGAAAAAGTGAAATCTGGTCTAACTCTGTGAAGCACCATGCGCTTCCCACAATGGTTGTGGGAAGGTGAGGAGAAAATGTGCTTTTCTACACCTACGCAGCATTAGCTCCTGGCCTGGAGCAGCCTGAGGGGAGGAGATGGTCATCACATAAGGGGATCCAGGTTCAATCATTCATTGATGACCCAGTCTAAGAGTGGCCTTGTGGGTGGAGCAAAGCCGGGAATTATTTTTTCGGCCTTCCAGTTTCTCATGCGAGAAAATTAATTGCCCATCCCTGCATTACAGATATAGATAATATGAGAATCACTTCTTAATGTGCATGGTAATTCCCAAACGAGTACAGATCTCTGCTCTAAGAATGGCCTGAAGCAAAAATCACCGAGTTTTTTTGCTATAAGGAAATTAGTCAAGTTGCAACTGAGAAAGTAAAGAATGGCACTTATTGTTGTGCCTCCATTCCTTGCATAAATCTTTCCTCTCTACAGCTTCATCTGTCAAAGAAAATAGAGAAGGGATAGATTTACATCCCTTCCCCTTGTCTAAATTTCTCAGATTTGGAGGAAATCAGTCAGTTGATCTTCTGAACAATGAAATTCTGTGTTTATACAGGTTATTTTATTTTTTCAGTGAATGTGGCTTGCTTTGATATGCAGGCCAGGCTTACATGGCAAGAGACTTAACAAGAATCTAGTTGAAAGCAAACTTGTCCTGTTTTGTCCTGCCCTGCCCTATTCTATTATGATAACATGTGGGTCATCTCCACTTAGATTCACAGTCTAAGACTAGTGGAAGCTTAATAATTCAGCCAGCCTGGAGGGCAGAGCTGGCATCGCGACGATATGGCATGCGATCTTGGAGGTCTGAGATTGCTGCCGATATCTTTGCTCCTGGGTGGTCCAATCGGATCTAAACCATCCTGAAGAGATGGCGAATGTAAAGAGCGCGTCCTGACGATCCCAGGGATATCGCAAAGTCCCTGGTAGATCCAGGAGAAGCTCTTTTTTGCCAGCAGCAAAGAGGCAGCCATTAAAGCTGCTGAAGTTGGGACAGCTCCGAAACGGAAGAGAACAGAAAG